>JAJIBD010005415.1:0-126876 GCA_021461705.1 Cryptotis parvus
AAGGAGAGAGACTGATACAGAATGACTGCATTTATCTGCATAACATAAATATATATGTACATATTAAGTGGAATCGTTTCCTTAATATCCTTTTCTTCACTTCATAATTTGTATACAGAAAATCCATTTAGCTTTGGGTATTGATTTTGTACCCAGCCACTCTGTTATAGTATCTATTGGAATTTTTCCAATCGAGAATTTTGGGTTTTCTAGGTATAATATTATGTCATCCACAAATCCAGATAGCTTGGTCTTTTTTTGCTTATCTGGATGCCCTCTATGTCCTTTTTTTCCTGACTGGTATGGCATGTACTTCCAGTACAATATTGAATAGAAATGCACACAGAGGGCAACCCTTATTTTGTTTCTGATCTTAGGGGGAAGACTTTCAGTTTTTTCCCATTAAGAATAATGCTCACTGTGCCCTTTTGGTAGATGGTTTTGACTATATTCAGGAAAGTTTCTTTAATTCCAATTTATGGAGTGTTTTTTTATCATAAACGGTTTTGGATTTTGTCAAATGCTTTCTCTGCATCTATTGATGTAATCATATGGTTTTTATATTTTCTCTCATTGATATGATGTGTTTTGTTGATTGACTTCAAAATGTTGGACCATCCTTGCATTCCCGGGATGAATCCTACTTGGTCATGATGTACAGTATTGTTGATGAGTCTTGGGTTTCTGTTTGCTAGTATTTTGGTGAAGGTCTCAGCATCTATGTTCATCATGGAGATTGGTCTTTAGTTTTCTTTTTTTTGATTTCTCTATCTGCATTGGGTAGCAGGGGTGATATGTGCCTCGTAGAAGCTATTTGGGAGTTTTTCTCTTTCTTATGTTTCCTGGAAGAACTTGAAAAGTACTGACACTAGGGTCTCTTCAAAACTTTGGAGGAAATAACTATTAAATTATTAAATTCATCTGAAACTGGGCTTTTGTATTTGGGCAGACTTTTGATTGCTGTTTTAATTTCCTCAATGGTGATAGGCTTATTCAGGTATTCCAGGTCTTCTTGTTTCAGCCCTGTTTGGTGAAAGGAATTCAGGAATTTGTCCAATTATTCCAGGTTCTCTTGTTTCATGGCATAAAGACTCTCAAAGTAATCTTGATGATCTTTTACATTTCTGTGGTTTTTGTTGTGATTCCCCCTTTTCATTTCTGATTCTATTTATTTGGGTTTTCTCTTTACTTGGAGTATTGCAAGTGGTTTGTCGATCGTTTATACATTTTCAAAGATCCAGCTCCTGGCTTCACTGATCTTTTGCATTTTTTTTTGAGGGGGCTGATTCCAGCTCTTTATTTCTTTCTTTCTTTCAGCTCTTTATTTTTTTATTTCTTTCTTCCTCCTTTTGTTGGTCTCTTTTCTAAAGATCTTAGGCAGTGAATTCAGATTATTCTTGTGGGCACTTTCTTCTTTTGTAATGAATGATTGTAGAGCTATGAACTTTCCTCTTAACACTGCTTTCGCTGTATCCATGTTCTGATACTTTATGTCTCATTTTCATTTGTTTCCAGGGTTCTTTGGATTTCCTCTTTGATATTTTTTCCAAACTTTAAAGAGGAACTATTATCAGTTCATTTCAAGTATTTCTAGGATGTAGAAGAATCAGAAACACTTGCAAACTCTATCAGGCACTTATCATCAAGATACTAAACATAGGCAAGAAAACCACAAATAAAAACAATCACCAGACAATATCCTTATTGAACACTGATGCAAGAATCTTCAACAAAAACTAGTAAGTAGAAGCCAGTGTCTCATCAAAAAGTTCACTGTATAACATTCCTACAAATCTGAATGATAATGGGGATGGCGAGAATATCCTCTGTGAGATATTCATTTCATGGAGTTTTTGTTGTAGACCTCTCTGTCTTACAGAGAGTCATTTTACTCATTTCATTTAATAAGTTGTTGCTTTAATAAAGTTATTAAATTCATGTTTATTTTACTATCAAGTGTTATAATTTTTATTTTGTATTGTCTTATTAAATGGTATGAAGACTTCATAAAAAGCATTTAAGAGTTTCTCTATGATGTAGGATATTCCCCATATTCCATCTAGCTCCATAACACAGAAATACCAATAAAAGCATATATGCAATATTTCAAACCATAGCTTAAAAATGAAAAAATGAAGAGATTCGAATGATGTCTTCTACCATTAGGAAGCATGTGGATTGTTCAATGCAGGGAACATGATGGAAACTCTCCAACAGGATAGCTGTCTGAATATTGTATGACTGGGAGCTAGTCATGATCAAATTTTCAACACTGTGTCTCATGATAATTTAATAAAAAATTAAAGATAAGTATTCTCACCTATGTTAATTGATCATTTTGTATATTGACCAGAAGATGAAAAAATCCCAATGTCCAATGAAAACTGAATGGGAAAAAGTTTTTGGTGGTGCCAGACAGATAGGATACAATTAAAACAGGATATTCTGTCTTGATTCCTGGCACACATATTGCCAATTAAGTACCACAATGATCTCTAAGCAGAGTCCAGAGCCAGCATCACCACCACTGGATTTTACCCAAAGTATCATATAAAGTATTATTTGATTTTATATTAATTTATATCAAAGTTATAAAATATAAAATAGTAATGAAATATATAACAATTTTATAAAGCATCATCCTAGTCAACCCCAAACACAGCAGATAACCCAAGCTTCAAACTGTCCACATGGTTTTTGTGTGCTATAATTTAATGAGAGCAAATTGTTGGTTTATACTAAGAAGACACAGTTCTGATTGCATTTGTTATAGTATATTTAAATCTACATGTATACGACAGAAGGAATTAATAATTATCAGCAATACTTAATATACAGCTTTAGGTCATTCATATGGCATTATTGTTTGGATGTAACGACCTTCCAAAACTCTACCCTCTAAAACAACAAAATTTGTGGGTAAGATTTGAACAAAGAGGGGCCAGAGCTATAGTATGGCCTTAAATGCAGCTGACCTGGTCCAATCCCTGCAACATGTAAGGTCCACCATGCATTTTGAGGAGTAATTCCTTAGAACAGAATCAGGAGTAATCTGTAAGCAAGAACTTTGAGGACAAAAGAAAAAGATTTCCAAGAAATAAATATAGAGATGCTAATATATAGTTTACATATTTTCATACAACAGTAAATGATAAAAAATGATCAACTTTGGATTTGGAAAACAAAATGATATTTAATTGTCCAAAGGTAATCTTGTTGATAGGTAGAAACAAGGAACATAGCCAATTTTGTGAGTCAAAATTTAGCCAACTGATGGTCTAAGTTGATTATTTTCTCCCTTTTAATACTATGGTTAACTAAATATGACTTACTAGTTATTAAATTATAATGTAAAAAGAATGCCCCCCCAGGATGAACGTAGAGGCATGGCAGACCCTGTCAAGCTACCCGTGGTGTACTAGATGTGCTAAAAACAGTAACAATAATGGACCTCATTCCCAACCAATGGAGACCTTACTAGTGCCCGCTTGAGCAACTCGATGAACAACAGGAAGACAAGTGACAAGTTATTATATTAAGCAAAAGATTCTTACATGCTTCACTAAATTTCATAAATTGAAAAGGTAGAGTGCAAATTCCAGTCATAGAAAATCATCTTTGCAGAGAATCATTGAAGTGATAGATTACAGACTAAAATGTTTTTCAAAATTACTAGACTCAAAATCTTGATTTAAAAGGCATATTTGGAAGGGAATTGTATCACTTCACTTGTATCACTCGACTTCCCGTTGTTCATCAATTTGCTCGAGCAGACACCAGTAACATCTCCATATGTCCTGTCGCAAGCTAGTGTAGCCAAAGGGCATCTGCTCGCTCCAAGAACATGAAGAGCTTCAAACCATTCTTTCAGCTCATAGGAATGAGGTCTATAATTGTTACTAGTTTTTGGCATATCAAATACAACAAGGGTAGCTTGCTGGACTCTGCCGTGTTTTAATGTAAATTAAAAATAATCAAAGACAGAGTTAGCTGTCGGGCGCTCCGCGGGCTCCCGACAGTGCCGGGAAGCGAGTTTCCTTCTACCTCTGAAGCCGGCGAGGAATGGATGAAAACTCAGGACTCCGATGCAGTTTTAAAAGGCTTTACTTATCACAGGTTCAGGCATACAAATCAGCAAAAGGAAAAACCCGATGCTTAGGATTCCAGGCTAGAACCCCAGCCACGTGTAGGCCAAGATGGCGACCACCACGTAAAAGCTTCCAAACAGGACGAACGCTCACAGCGAGCAAGAGCCCCCCAAAAGAAGCATGCGAGAATGAAAACCGGCTAGTTTATATCCCTGTAACTCAGACCTTCCCCCACTGTTATGGAAAGCAGGGAGGGTCCAATGCCCTTAGGTAATCCCTCCCTGCACCTCACCTAGGGCCTTTACTGTGCTAATGTTTTGAGCCGAAATCTGCTTAAAATGCTTTTGAAGTGTAGAGAAGGGGGTTTCTGACATGGCATGTCCTTGACCAACACCAATGCCAGTTAAATATTTCTCCAAGCCTTCACAAGTCTCCTCTACTTCATAGTAGTTTTATATTTTAGTTGCCTTTGAGTATATCAGGAGCCATGCTTGTTTGCTTAGAAGCAAACAAGCATTTCTCTATGGTCTAATTACTTAGGTGTCCTACGTGGCCAGGCTAATATGCTGGTAAGATCTAGCTGGTCCCACGATGATTGTGATAGCATGGGAGAATATTTATACCAGCTAGTACAGCATACATGGTCGGATAAACTGCCACATTTAGACTACCCCCTTATCTACGGAGTGATTTGCGGGGAGGCAATCCAGAGCAGATGCAGCGGCCCTTAGGAGTCCTGCAACAGTTAGCCACTACATCATGAAATTTCATGTCCAGAGAGGAAAGCAGACATTAAATAAGCAAACTTACAAAAACCAAAAGTGTGAATTGTTATCTGCTCTGTGAGAAAAAACAAGGTTCAAACTGGATAAAGAGGACAAATTTAAACTGTGTTAATAGGAACACTTCTCTGAAAATCGGATATTTCTTATCCCTCAATGAGAAGCAGCTAGCCAAACGACACCATGAATGGTTTAGCTTTTTAAAACTCTGGGCCAAGACCTCACAAATAGTCGTGTAACTAAATTTTTGGGACTGAAAAATTGGACATGGTATAGTGAAAATTGAACTATGTTGTATTGATCACTTGAATCCCGTTATTCATCGATTTGCTCAAGCGGGCGCCAGTAACATTTCCATTGGACCCTATCATGTGCCAATGTAGCCCAAAGGCATCTGGTTGATTCAGGAGTATGAAGAACCTCAAACTGTTCCTTCAGGGTCTTGACAAGGAAGTCTGACCATCTTGTAGTTGGGCGGCCATGTGATCTTTTGACATCCCGTGGGATCCAGTCAGTAACGGCTCTAGTCCAGCGGTTGTCTCCAAATCGCATTACATATCCAGCCCATCTGATTTTCGATGCCTTGGCAAATGAGACAGTGTCCCTGATTCTGGAATAGCGATGGAGGTCAGAACTCCGGATTCCTCCCTCTCACTTGAGTGAGGCGTGATATTCCAAGCATTCTTCTCTCTGGGAGACACGAATAGCATTCTCATTCTGCTTTTGTAGGGCCCAGGACTCTGAGGCATACGTCAATGCAGGGAGAATGGTGGAGTCAAAGAGATGTGCCCGGAGCCGGAGGTTCTTTGTCCTTTTAGCTATTTCTTTGATGCCTTTGAAGGCATTCCATGCCACTCTCTTCCTCCTGCGCAGTTCAGGTTTTAGGTTGTTCATCATGTTGACTTCTCGACCTAGGTACACATACCTGCTGCATTCAGAGATGTTTGTTCCATTGAGAGTGAATGGGGCCTCAGGAACTAGTTCATTCTTCAAAAACATTGTTTTCTTTAGATTCAGCCATAGACCTATCTTTCCACATTCTTGGTCGAAGTCAGCCAGCATTTGTGCCGCTTGGCTAATGTTTGGTGTTATTAGAAAGATGTCATCAGCGAAGCGGAGGTGGTGTAGTTGCTGACCATCTCTATTCACTCCCATTCCTTCCCATTCTAATTGTTGCATGATGTTCTCGAGGGTGGCACTGAAGCATTTTGGTGAAATGGTATCACTCTGTGGAACCCCTCTTTTCACATTAATGATCACTTCTTTGTAGAATGGTGAGATGCTGGTGGTGAATCCGTAATACAGCTCACGAAGGATTTTGATGTATTGGGATTGAACACCTGTTTTGCTAGGGCTTCGATGACTGCTTCAGTCTCCACAGAATCAAAGGCTTTCTGTAAATCAATGAACGTGAGACAGAGCGGCATCTTGTACTCCCTACAAACCTCGATGAGCTTGGTTACTGTGTGGATATGGTCGATTGTGCTGAATCCTTTCTGGAAGCCAGCTTGCTTGCATGGTTGTCCTTCATCTAGTGTTCTGCTAATCCTGTTCAGGATGACTCGTGTAAACAGCTTGTAGATGACAGACAACAGGCAGATGGGGCGATAGTTGCCGATGTCGTGAATGTCTCCCTTCTTGAACAGTAGAACTGTCCTGCTGGTTTTCCATTGGGAGGGCACCTTGCATTCGGAAAGGTAGCGTGTGAAGAGCCGAGCTAGTGTATTGATGAGTACCGATGGCAGATTCTTCAGGTGTTCGGGTCTGACTTTGTCTGGGCCTGGTGCTGTTCCCTTCTTTACCGACGAGATGGCATGTCGGATTTCAGAAGGGAGAACGTTGGGAATGACATATCCATCCTGTGGAATTTGGTATGTGGGCAGGTGGATGTGGCTGTCAAAGAAATTTGAGTAGAAGTCCTGGATAATCTTCTCCATTGCCTTTCTGGAAGATGTGATAGATCCATCAGGATGTTGGAGGGCAGTCATCTTGGTCTTATAGGTGGCAAAGGACAGGCGGGCAGTGCGAATGCTTTTCCCGGCTTCTGCTGCATCTTCCAGTATTTCTGCTCTTCTGTCTTTGAGGTCTTCTTTTTAGCGCCTCTCTGCACCATTTAGCAAGCTTGGACGTTAGCATTTGGTCTCCTGAGGCTCACGCCTTGCCACCTTAGCGAATGAGCTCGAGAGTTTCTGAAGACAGGCGTCCTTTTGTGTCTTTTCTCTCTCTCGGCATTCTTTGCACAATCATGGAGGTGCTGAACCAGTCGATTGTATTCTTCATCGATGTCGCCAATGATGGTATTTTCCCATGTTGCTGCAACGGTGCCAAAGAGTTCCCAGTTGGTGGTCGTTCTGGGAGTTCTCCCTCTTAAACTTTGCAGCCTTTTCTCCCCGTTGGAGAGAAGTAGAATTTTGCACAAAAGGAGACGTTGATCCTATCCTGTTTGGAATTTGGGGACGACAGCTACATCAGTCAGACAAAACTGTCGATTGATGATGATGTGGTCAATTTCATTGTGGAACTGTCCACCAGGAGATTTCCATGTCCAGCGTTCCGCTTCAGCCTTCTGGAACTGTGAGTTGCCATGAATGGTCTTGGTGGACATGATGAACTCAGATAGTCTCTCACCCTGTTCGTTCCATTCTAGGCCATGGGTCCTGATGTGGAGTTCTTCAGCCGATCTTCTTGGTCCTCTCTTGGCATTAAAATCACCGACTATGATCTTGTAGAAAGTGTGATCTTTTTTTTATAGAACTCCTCCAATTCCATGTAGAATTTCTCAGTTTCATCTTCTTTGTATGTGGATGTTGGTGTGTAGACAATGAAGATAGAAATTGCTGGCAGTGGGCCACATCTCTTCAAGTGTAATGGTCCTATTCGGTTTGTTAGGCATTCAAATGAATCAATGTTGATGGCCATGTTCGTGTTGACAAGGACACAATGCCACAATTGCCTCTTTTCGTCTCATGTTCCAAGGAACAATTCTTCTCCGGTGTCAAATACAGCATGATGCAACTGACGCCTCCCTCATCTCAGTCAGACTAATGATGTCGTACTTGATCTTTTGCGCTTGCGGCATCAGATCCTCAGTATATGCTTCTGATGCTTTCTTACTGCTGCCGTATTAAGGGCTCTTTCAGGGTCAGGAAAGTAAACACTTCTGTTACTGGATTTGGCATATCGAACACTCATCGGACAGCTTGCCAGGCTCTGCCATGCGGGTGCTATATTCTCATTACTTTGTGGGGCTCTCTCAGAGGGGTGGGTAGAATATTTACGGTAATTTGGAGGTAAATCCCCGTGCAACGGGGAAAGCTGGTTTCTGCTCTGCCGGGTGTACCTGTGTCTTAGGCTCAAGCATTCCTGGGCTTGAAATACTCTCCCTTGAAAGGCGGGTCTCTGCGTGGTGGGTCCTTGTGGGCTGGGTTTCTGACAAGCCAGGCTGGAGACTGGATTAATCTGTGGGCTAGAGACTGGATTAGTCTGTTGGGTGGAGATCTTACCTGCTGCAGAGTGTGGATTATGAAGATCGCTGCCAGCAAGGTGTGGGGTTTCCTCTGGGCTCCTCCGAGGCTCCATCAGGATGGTGGACTCAGGTCTGAAGTTGCTCTCGTGGACCATGGAATGCAGGGGGTTCAACGGGAAAGCTGGTTTCTGCTCTGCAGGGGTGTACCTGTGTGTTAGGCTCAAGCATGCCTGGGCTTGTTGTATTAGGCAAGATTATACCTGAATGTTGGGGAGAAGTGAACAATCACTGTATCACTGTATCACTGTCTTCCCATTGTTCATCGATTTGCACAAGCGGGCCCCAGTAACATCTCCATATGTCCTGTCTCATACTAGTAGAGCCCAAGGGCATCTGCTTGCTCCAGGAACATAGAGAGCCATAATTCATTCCGAATGAGGTCTATAATTGTTACTGGTATTTGGCATATCAAATACAACACGGGTAGCTTGCCAGGCTCTGCCGCAAGTAGCATACTCTTGCAGTCATCTCTAAGTCCAGCATTTATTGATGAACCGCGCGGGCAGCAAGTGGCGCGCAAGCCGGACTGTGATAGGCTGGTCTGCTGGGTGGAGTTCTGACTAGAGAAAAGTCCGATTGTGGAAAATGGAGGCCCTCAAGGAGTGGGGGGTCGTCTGACTTGTTGCAAGGCTCTGCTGGGCTGGCAGGCCAGGGCTAGAACCCGCCATCTCTCCTGGGCTCCTTGTGAGCGGCTGGGCACAGGGAGAGCAAGTAGCAGCTCTGCCCCATGTCTGTCTCTGGATCAGCATACCTGGGCCGGATTAAAAAAAGACTGCAGCAGGGTGGATTTCGATGAGCCGGACTGTGATAGGCTGGTCTGCTGAGTGGAGTTCTGACGAGAGAGAAGTCTGGTTGTGGAAAATGGAGGCCCTCAAGGAGTGGGGGATCATCTGGCTTGTTGCAAGGCTCTGCTGGGCTGGCAGGCCAGGGCTAGAACCCGCCATCTCTCCTGGGCTCCTTGTGAGCGGCTGGGCACAGGGAGAGCAAGTAGCAGCTCTGCCCCATGTCTGTCTCCAAGTGTTCTAAAGTGAACAATAGGACATAAAAATCATGAGACTTCCCAAGGAATAAGACTGCCTGGACTTAATATAGGAATACTACCTCCAATTTTAAGGAATAAATTTCTGTGAAATCACACGCTTTAGGGTAATTTGTTCCAAAAAGTTCTATGACATTTAGCCAAAGATGACCACATAGTCAAATTTGTTTTTGATTTTAAATGACAATTAAAAGAAAATTTTTAATGAAAGAAAATGAACACATTTTTTTAAGTAGTAAAAGACAATGTATGAGGTCACAGATAGAAGATATCAAACTGACAAAACAACTTTTATCTTTTTTCATTTAACACTTAAGGCTCACATATTGTTTTCATAGTTACTCTAGACAACTTGCTGCATATAGTCATCCAAATTTACAATTATAAGTTCAATTAAACTATTTAGTATTAAAAATGTTATCCTAAACTTTTGATCACTTTTTTTACTAAGTCTGGTTTTGCTTTTTCTACCAACAATAATCTCTTTATAAATAAGACATATTTCCATCTATATAATATATATTACATATTAGACTTAGCAAAGATACTCATTATGAGACATTGGTTCAGTACAAATATCTCAAATTGAATGAACTAGCTCTGTAACTGGTATGTTCAAATGTTGATAATATGGATATATATGTCATAAATATAAATTTATATATATATTTTATATATACAAATCAATATATACAGTGAATAATCTGGAATCAGAACGACTGCATTTGACATTTGACTACACTTTACAGTATATGCTGTATCAGAGCGTTAACGTATTACTGTCTCAGTAATATCCGTTTCTGGAGTCATCAGAAATAATAATGCTTTGGATGGATGTATATATATTTTTTAATTGAACATTTTATTATACCACCATGAGATATACAATTGCAACGTTGTTCATGTTTGGAGGTTTCGGTCACATAGTGTTCCAGCACCCGCCTCCACCAGTGCCCATTTTCCACCACCAATGTCCCCAATTCCCTTCCCCTTCCCCACAGCCTGCCTAAATGGCAGGTTCTTTATCTCTTTCCTTTTGCCCTCTCTCTCCCTTCCTTCTCCTAACATTGTGGGTAGCACTTCATACACTTTTAAGCCATCATGTGTTTTTTTTTTTTGCCTGTATTTAATGCTCAGTTCTATGTTGGTATCAGCCCTTTCGACATTTATTCACACATGTTCCCTTCTCTGTCTTACCTAACCTCTGACTCCTGCACGTTTATGCGGTGATTTCCACCTTTGGTAAGACCTCCTGATATATTTATGTCATGTAAATAAATGCAGTCATTCTATGTCTCTCTCTTTCCTTCTGACCAATTTCACTCAACATGATCCTTTCCATGTCCATCCATTTATAGACAAATTTCATAACTTCATTTTTCCTAACAGCTGCATAGTATTCCATTGTGTAGATGTACCACAGTTTCTTTATCCAGTCATCAGTTCTCAGACATACTGGTTGTTTCCAGGTTCTGGCTATTGTGAATAGTGCTGCTAAGGAAAATAAAAGTGCGGATTGTGTTTCCACTGTGTGTTTTTGGCTTCCCAGGTTATATTCCCAGGAGTGGTATGGCTAGGTCAAAAGGGAGCTCAATTTATAGTCATTGGAGGAATGTCCACATTGTTTTCCAGAAAGGTTGTACAAGTTGACCATCCCACCAACAATGTATGAGAGTCCCCTTTCCTCATCCTTTCCTCATTTTTTCCCAAGGATTGCTTTTAGCTATCCTTGGGGGTTTATTATTCCATACGAATTTCAGGAGTGTTTGGTCAATTTCTTTAAAGAATGTCATGGGTATCCTTATAGGAATAGCAATGAATCTGTACAAAACTCTAGGGAGTATTACCATCTTGACAATGTTAATTCTCCCCATCCATGAGCCGGGAATGTGTTTCCATTTCCTCGTGTCCTCTATTATTTCTTGAAGCAGTGTCTTGTAGTTCTCTTTGTATAGGTCCTTTACCCACGTGGTTAAGCTGATTCCTAGGTATTTGATTTTCTGTGGTACAATTGTGAATGGGATCGATTTCTTAATATCCCTTTCTTCTCTTTCGTTATTTGTGTATAGGAAAGCCACCGACTTTTGGGTATTGATTTTGTACCCTGCCACTCTACTACACATATCTATTGTTTCTAAGAGTTTTGGGGTCGAGAGTTTAGGGTTCTCTAAGTATGATATGTCATCTGCAAATAATGATAGCTTGAATTCTTCCTTGCCTATCTGGATACCCTTAATGTCCTTTTCTTCTCTGAATGCTATGGCGAGTACTTCCCGTACTATATTGAATAAAAGAGGTGAGAGAGGGCAACCTTGTGTTCCTGATCTTGAGGAGAAGGCTTTCAATTTTTCCCCCATTGAGAATGATGCTCGCTGTGGGCTTTTGGTAGATGGCTGTAACTATCTTGAGGAAAGTCCCTTCAATTCCCATTTTCTGGAAGGTTTTAATCATGAATGGGTGCTGGATCTTGTCAAATGCTTTCTCTGCATCTATTGATAGGATCATATGGTTTTTATTTTTTCTCTTATTGATATGAAGTATTATGTTGATTGATTTGCGAATGTTGAACCATCCTTGCATTCCCGGGATGAATCCTACTTGGTCATGATGTATGATCTTTTTGATGAGTCTTTGGATTCTGTTTGCTAATATTTTGTTTTAAGATCTTAGCATCTGTGTTCATCAAGGAGATTGGTCTGTAATTTTCCTTCTTTGTGTTGTCTCTCCCTGCTTTGGGTATCAGGGTGATGTGTGCCTCGTAGAAACTGGGAGTGTTTCTGTTTCTTCTGTTTCCTGGAAGAGCTTGAACAGGACAGGCAGTAGGTCCTCCTTAAAGGTTTGGTAGAATTCGCTAGTGAATCCATCTGGAACTGAGCTTTTGTGTTTCGGCAGTCTTTCAATTACTGTTTCATTTCCTCTATGGCGATAGGCTTATTCAGGTATTGGAAGTCTTATTTCAATCGTGGGACGTTATAGGACTTCAGGAGTTTATCCATTTCTTCTTGGTTCTCATGTTTCATGGCACACAGGTTCTTAAAGTAATCTTTGATGATCTTTTGGATTTCTGTCTTTTCTGTTGTGATGTCACCATTTTCATTTCTGATTCTGTTTACTTGGGTTCTCTCTTTCCCTGTCCTTACAAGTCTTGCCAGTGGCTTGTCGGTCTTGTCTAATTTTTCAAAGAACCAGCTCCTTGTTTTATTAATCTTTCAGATTGTTTTTCTGGTTTCCAGCTCATTGATTTCCTCCCAAAGTTTTATTATTTCCTTCCTTCTGCCTGTGTTGGGCTTCTTTTGTTGGTCTTTTTCTAATATTTTCAGCTGTGAGGTCAGGTTATTTATGTGGGCCCTTTCTTTTCCTTATGAATGCTTGCAGAGCTATGAAATTTCCTCTTAACACAGCTTTTGCTGTGTCCCACAAGTTCTGATAGTTGGTGTCTTCATTTTCCTTTGTTTCTAGGAATCTTTGGATTTCCTGTTTGATTTCTTCTATGACCCATTTGTTGTTCAGCATGGAGCTGTTCAGTTTCCAGGTGTTTGGTTTGACTCCCTGCTTCTGTGTATGGTTAACTACTATTTTCAGTGCATCATGATCTGAAAAGATAGTTGACACAATTTCTATCTTTTTTATTTTGTTGAGGTATGCTTTATGGCTCAGTATATGGTCTATCTTGGGGAATGTTCCATGTGCACTGGAGAAAAATGTGTATTCAGCTTTTTTGGAATGAAAAGCCCTATGTATATCAACCAGCTCTCTTTCTTCTATTTCTTCCTTCAGGTACAGTATTTTCCTGGTGAGTTTCAGTCTCCGTCGATTTATCCATAGTCGATAAGGCAGTGTTGAAGTCTCCGACTACTATTGTGCTACTGTTAATGTCTTCTTTGAGGTCTATTAATAGTCATTTTAAGTATCTTGCTGGCCCCTCGTTTGCCACATATATGTTTAGTAGTGTGACTTCTTCCTGGTATACATACCCCTTAATTATTAAGAAATGGCCTTCATTGTCCCTTTTAACCCTTTTCCAGCCCGAAGTCTATATCGTCAGATAAAAGTATGGCCACTCCTGCCTTTTTGGAGGGATTGTTTGCATGGAGACCGGTCTTCTAGCCTTTGACTTTGAGTCTGTGTTTGCTCTAATGATTCCAATGTGTTTCTTGTAGGCAGCAGAATGTTGGATTCAGTTTTTTAATCCATTTTGCCACCCTATGTCTCTTAATTGGTGAATTGAGACTGTTGATGTTGAGAGATATTACTGTCATTGGATTTTGTGCCATCTTTCTGTTTAAACTTGTTGTGGTTTTGGGTTGTCTTATTTTACAATAGACCCTTCAATCCTTTTTAAAGTTGGTTTTGATCCTATGAATTTCCTGAGTGTTGTTTGTCCATGAAGTTGTGTATCTTTCCTTCACATCTGAAAGTAAGTCTAGCTGGGTAAAGAATTCTTGGTGAAGCCTGCAGTTCATTGAGTTTTTTCACAATATCCCACCATTGTTTTTAGGCTTGGAGTATTTCATCTGAGAAGTCTGCTGTAAATCTAAGTCTGTAAATCTCAGGGATTTAAGTCTGTAAATATCAGGGATGCTCCTTTGTATGTGATATCCTTCTTTGATCTTGCTGCTTTCAGTATTCTATCTCTGTCTATCGTTTTTGTCATTTTAATAAGGATGTGTCTTGGAGTATTCTTATTGGGGTTTCTTTTAGCTGGTATCTTACAGGCCTCCTGTATCTGGGAGCATGCTTTCTTCAGTTCAGGGAACTTCTCAGAGATGATGGCTTTGACAGTTTTTTCTTCATCACGGTTTTCTTCTTGCCCTTCTGGGACCCCAATGATGCGTATGTTGTTCCTTTTTGGCTTCATCCCGATTTTCTCTGGTAGTCTATTCATTGATTGTGAGTCTTTTTCTCCATCTTCCTGTGTTGGTCTACAGAATCTCTGAACCTCGTCTTCGAGATCGCTAATTCTTTCTTCAGTAAATGTTTTCTGCTTTGGAGGCCTTCCCCTGTGTTTTTCAATTCACTTACCTCATTTTTAATATCTGTCATTTCTTCTTGTACTTTGGTCTGAAATTTACTCAATTCTGCTCTCATGTCTTCTTGTATTTTATTGATTTTGTATTCCATTGTTTCTTTGAGTTCCTTGTGAATCTTCAACAGTTCCTTCCGAAAATCCTTTTCAGAGAAGTTATATAGCTCATCGTTATTGCTTGACTCATCTGTCTTAGTGACTTTAATCGTAGATCTTGAAGGAATTCTGCGTTGCTTTACCATAATGACTATCATAGGTGGAAAATGTGTGTTATGGGTGACTAGTCAATAGAATTAGTAGATGCCTGATTACTTTGCAGTTAGGGATGTATAGCAAAGAATGTAGGGGCAAATGCTCAGTGGTATCTCAGGCGCGTATGCTTAGTTTTGAATTTTGGAGTGTCGCTGGGTGGTTCCAGAGTCAGAGGGTCGGGGTGGAAGTAGTCCAGTGGAAGATCCGAAAAAGCTGGGTGTGGCTTGGTCCCCTTCTCAAAGTTGCAGCTCTTTATGCTGGAAAGGGTTGCCTCGGGGGCTGCTCGCAGGGGGAACACACCTGGTGGGGAGAGCGGGGAGCTGCTGGGTGTTGGGGCTGATGGCGTCAGGAGGGTGGACAAAGAAGCTGGGTGTGGCTTGGTTCCCTTTTCAAAGTTCCAGCCCTTTATGCTGGAAAGTGGTGCCTCGGGGGCTGCCCGCCACAGGAACACACCTGGTGGGGAGAGCTGGGAGTTGCTGAGCAAGGATGTATATATTTAGAGGCATATTTTATGGAGACCAGCTTATGATTTAAATTTGTATATAAATTTGTATATGCCGCTAGTTGACTGCTAAGGAAAATTCTGGATCTTTATGTTGGCTAAGTTTTCTCCTGACACAATGTTACTATTGATAAATCCCTGCTTTATATCACAACATGGATTCTTAATTTATAATAAGGAATGTGTATCAAGAGAGTTACAGAGACCCTCTTAGTCAATATAGTTTCCCATCATTTTGCAAACTTTTGTGTTCACTTTTTTGTTTTCTTTTTTGTGGGAGTCTATAACTTGGTAACATTTCTTCCTCTTATTACTAATATGTACCCATACTCCATCAAAATATAGTCATTTAATATTCATTTAAATATTTGACATAAAGAGGTATCCTGCTCTACTCGCTAAATTAAGACACCATTCTTTATAAAATCTTTTAAGATGTGGTAAGCAACGTATTCTTTGAATTATAATTTAATTTATCATTATCAAAATTAAATGATATATCTGAAAAATGCTATTGTAAATTTTCAGATTTTGTGAGGATTTAAAAATAAATCAGTTAACATTCCAGGAGAACCAGTCCCAGTGTTTTCCTAAAGGAAACATTTTTAAGTGGTACAGTCCTTCTGATTAAGAACCCAGCTGTCACATCATAACCAGTAATCTTACACTTTCTACATGCTATGAATAAAATTTCAATAGTATTTGAAAAACACCTGGAGTACAGTGGTGTAGAAATGGCTAACGTGTAAAATTTCAATCTATTGCACTTTGGATATCTGTCAATAGTACTTCAACTACTGGAGAGAGAGATAAGTTAAGCGGCAAAGTGGACAGAATTTAGAATATTGCTGAGAACACTAAAAACATCACTGACAGCACTGATGTGAATTTAAAACAATTATTGAGCATCATACTCAAATGAAGCAAAAATGGGAAGCTCTTGCAGACCTGTGAGTGCACAGAAAATCGTTGCAATTCCAAAGTAAGGGGTACCATATTTGATAGAGGAAATTTTGTAGAAAAGGAAAAAACAATATTGAATTAGTTGGAAAACCCTAAGGGAACAGAGAAACAATAAAACAAGTATGAGACTTTCCATGCTTGTGGTCAAGCTAGGTTTAATCCATTGCACGATATATGTCCACTGAGCCTCACCTGGAGAGATCCCTTAGCACACAAACAGTAGTAAGCCCTAATCAAAGCAGGGTATGCTTCCTCAAAGACCCTATAATGGAAAAAATAAACAGGAAAACATCATAGTAAGGGATAACTGGATGGAACATCAAGCAGGGTGCTTGTCTTGCAGTCTCTGATTCAGCTTCTATCATCTAGAATACATATTTTTTCTCAAGCATTGCCAAGAGTGATCCCTGAGTTCAGACCCACATGTCACACCTGACATGTCCATTTGGTCCAGAAAACTAAATGAACAAGTAATAAATAAATAGAAAGTTAAGCAAGCATTCCACTAATATGTTCTTAATAAAGAAAATTCATATTACTTAACCTACCATAAAGACATTTGAAAGATGTCTTTAGACATCTTTAAACAAGATGATTTATTAATTTTGGGTATTTTGCATCGGTTCAAATCCTCTTCTATCAGATGGTACTCATGCAACAGTGCATTTTAGCCACTCTCTGCCAGATCAAACAAATTTAGTTGAGGGTAGAATAAAGTATGTGTAATAAAAGCAAACAAGCATATCCCCAAATAACTTTTTATGAGACACATGTGTAGTAGAAAACCTTCACTATGAGAAGATCTAAACTGCGCTGTGAAAGTTTTGGCATTTCATTCCCTCCTAAATATTGACAATAGCGCCACAAGAACTTATCTCTATCAACTACTTTCTTTCTTCTTTCTCTGCCACTAACATGATGCCAGGAGAAACCAAAAAATAGATTAGATAGATAGATGACAGATAGATGAATAGATTGATAGATGGATAGATATATAGATAGATGAATAGATAGATAGATGGATAGATAGATGATAGATAGATAGACAGACAGACAGACAGATAGATAGACAGACAGACAGACCGATAGACAGACAGACAAACGTATAGATAGATAGATAGATAGATAGATAGATAGATAGATAGATAGATAGATAGATAGATAGATAGATAGATAGATAGATAGATAGATAGATAGATAGATAGATAGATAGATAGATAGATAGATAGATAGATAGATAGATGATAGATAGATAGATAGATAGATAGATAGATAGATGGGGATGGATGGATGGATGGATGGATGGATGGATGGATGGATGGATGGATGGATGGATGGATGGATGGATGGATGGATGATAGATGTTAATACCATGAGCATGTCAGAATGCAGGCTGAAATGTGACTCTTTGTTAAGTTGAAATTTGTTATTTGGAAGCTATGCCAGGAACTTATCACTATCTTCTTCGTTCATGGATTTGCTTTCGATTTGCTTGAGCCGGCACCAGTAACATCTCCATTCATCCCGGCCATGAGCAACTGTAACCTAATGGCATCTGCTCACCCAGGAACATGAAAAGCCTCAAATCATTCATTCAGGGTCTTGACGAAGTATGACCATCTCATAGGTGGGTGGCCACATGTTCTTTTGACATCCCAGGGGATTCAGTCAATAACAGCTGTAGTCCAGAGGTTGTCCCTAAATTGCATTACATTTCCAGTCCACGATGTTTTTCATGATGAAAAACTTTCTTCTACCAAATTGCATTCTCTGGCATTGTTTATTTTATCCCTTTTAATACTATGTCTATCTCAATATAACTTACGACTTATTATACTAAGCAAAAGATTCTGAAGTGTTTCGTTGAGTGTCCTAAGTTGAATTATTGAAGTACAAAAGCAACACATCAAAGGATGACCTCTGCAGAGAAATATTGAAGAGGTGGTTGATTGAATAGGATGGATCTCAAAAGACTAGTGCAGAATCTCGACTTAAAAGACATAATTGCAAGGGAATGACATCAACTGAAAACTGAACTATGTTGTCATAGTCAAGAATGTATCTGAACATTGGGGAGAGGCAAACAATAGGACATAAAAAAATCATGAGTCTTATCATTTTTATATTAAGAAAATGTTCATATTTAGAAGATTTTCTAAATGAAATTTAGATCATTACCTGTTTTAATTAAGTCCAGAATAAGACTCTCTGGACTTAATATAGGAATACTAGCTCCAGGTTTTAAGAAAATAAATTTCTGTGAAAGCACACATCTTATGGTAATTAGTTCCAAAATTTCTATGACATTTATCCAAAAGATGGCCAGAGTCATGGCCGAATTTGCTTCCGGCTTTAAATGACAGCTAAAAGAACATTTTGAAAGAAGGAAGTCAAACAAATTTTGTAAGTAGTAAAAGATACTGAAAGAGGCTAAAGTGGAAGATAGTAAATTGACAGGCCATTTTTATCTATTTCTATTAAACACTGATGACTCATATGTAATGCTTGTTTTCATAGTCACTCTAGGCAACTTGCTACATTTAGTTCTCCAGATTTATAATTCTATGTGCCATTCAGCTATTTTATATTATATGTTTTCCTAATACTTTATTTTTAACTCACTTTATTAACAGGTTTTAATTGGAGGCATTTGTTTCTTTATACATTTACATATTTGCTTTTGGATCACACCCAGTGATGCTCAGTTGTTATTCCTGGCTCTGCACTCTGGATTTACTCATGACGGATCTCAGGGATGTCAGGGAACAAACCGGTTGGTCATATGGAAGCAAATGTCCTACGTGCTGTACCGTTGCTACAGCTCCCCCATATAAAATATTATCACTTATAATTTCTTCCAAATTTGGTTTTGCTTTTCCTACTGAAAATAATTTCCTTATAAATATGGCACACTACCATTTATATAATAAATATCAATGCATATAATTATTAACAAAGAGGCTGGTCATCAGATATTGATTCTATGCAAATATGTTAACATAGACTGGCTTTCTAATAGGTATGTGTTAAGTGCTGATAATATATATATTTATACAATGTGGAATCATAACAGTGTCATCAGGATTATTGGAATAAAATTACTTTAAATTTAAGCAGGTGATTATATTTGTAATGTTAAGAAATATTGTCAACTTCTTTCATAATATAGAGTAGTTCAATGGAAGTTTAATTGATGACAAGATCACATTGAGAAGAAACCAAAGTTCAATGTCATAGTATGTAGAACCTGTCTAGTTTGGTTGCTTAGCACCTGGAGCTAGAATTAAATCATTATGAGCCATTGAAGGAAAGGGAGAGTAACATTTCTACTATGCCAGATTTGAAGTGAAAATGACCTTAACCTGATGGTAAGTGAGAAAGAGCACACAAACTCTATGAATATACCTATAGTTAGAAATGAAAAGTAGAGTATTAAATCATTTACTTCCTAGTGCTCCAAAAAATAGTTGGTAATCTGAAACACATAACTATTTCTGAGATTTGAATACACACTGCTCTAAGAATAACTGAACATAAGTATATCATGTGAGTCCATTTCAAGTTTGAATTCTGGGCAAAAAGATGTTATCGAAATTTATCTCAGTGCAGAAAATTATAGTTTAATACATCGGTATTCATTTTGGTACAGATTAAGGAATAAATGAAAGAAGAATTTGCTAACTATGATAGAATGATGAATTTGGTATGATGAACAATAGTTGGGATATGAAGATTCACATAAAATATGATGTGTAGAGTACACATGGTTGATATTTACTGTATATGCTGTATAAGATGTATTATTGGCGTTTCAGAAAGGTATATTTCTGGAGTTATAAAAAGTATCACATTGTAGGTGCATGTATATATGTATAAGAATATATATATATGTAGAGAGAGGCACAATTATGGTTTAAATTTCATTTTCTTCTATGCCCGCTAGCTGAGAGCTAAGAAATATTTAAGTGTTTTCAGGTCGACTAAGTTTTCTCTCAGTACTACAATGTGTACTACAATAAATCACTGCTTTCTATTACAACATGGATTCTTATTTTATAATAATCAACAAATGCAAAAGATATAGAGATAACCTCTTTGACAATATTTTTTCAATTCTCCTGAAGACTTTTGTCTTCAAATTTTGTAGTAATCGAATTTTAATACTTTGTTAATATTCCTTCCCCTTATTACGAATAATGCACCCACGCCATAGCCTCAAAACTTAGTTATTGAATAACGATTACAATTTTCAACATAAAACAGGTGTCTTGCTCATTCTCTAAATAATAAAAACATTTTTCCTATAAAACCTTTTAATAGGATGTAAGCAAAGAATAATTGGCACTGCAACTTAAATAATCTTTAAAAAATTCAGAGATAAGCATCTCTGGCTACGCTAATGTAAATTTTTAACTTTTGATGAGGGATTTAAAAATCAATCAGAAAGTTAATATTCAATGTGAAAGAATCACAGAAATGTTTTAAAGCAAAGATTTTAAATTTTCAAGAGCAGGGTATGAGTGATAGTCCACTGGGGAGGGCCTTTGCCTTGCACATGGGCAACTCAGGTTCAATCCCCAGCATCCCATAGAGTACCCCAAGCATCACCAGGAGTAATTCATGAGTGTAGAGCCAGAGTTACCCTCGAGCATTCATGGGTATACCTGAAAAGAAAACATGAATTAATGATCCTTCTAAATAGAACCAAGCTGTACCATCATAGCTGGTGTCCTTACACATTCTACATTTTGGGGGAAAAAATTGAGTAGTATTTAGAAAATAGTATTGGTACATTGGTGCAGAAATGCCTAAAATATGTAAGATTTCAATCTAGTTTATTTTCAGGATTTGTCAATATTATGTCAACTACTGGAAATAGAGGTAGGATACAGGGCAAACGGGATATATATTAGAATGTTACTGAGAACACTGATAGGAATTTAGAACATTTCTTGAGTATCAAGTTCAACAAAGAATAAATAGTTCTTCGAGTATGAAACAGGAAATTCTTGCAATTTCTAACTAAGGGTATGATATCAGAATGTTTGTAATAAGGAGAAACCAAAATTGAATTATTCAAAACCCTAAGGGAATAGCAATAGTAAAGCAGTTATGGGCCTTGCCCTGCATGCAAACAACCTTGATTTAATCCACAAACACTACATATGGTCTATATCACAGAGCCCCAACTAGAGAGTTCCCTGAGCACAGAAACAGAAGTAAACCCTAATCAAGGCAAGGTTTGTCTCCTCAATGTTCCTCAAGCTGAAAAATGAATAGAAAGGCATCATTTTAAGGACTGATGGATGGAAAAGCAGGCAGGGTGCTTGTTTTGTAGGCTCTGATCCATGAGCTATCCACTGAAGTACATATTCTCATGTACTCCCAAGAGTGATCCCTGAAGTCAGAGTCTATGTGTTTGACCGAGAAACTTACTTGAATAAGTAATGATAAATAGATTATGAAGCAAGCATTCTGCATACACATTCTTCACATAGCAAATGCATTTCATTTTATCTACTAACATAAGGACAATTTATAAATGTTTTTTAGATCACATGGAATGAAGAACATGTTAAAAATATATTTTGTAATATGCAAATTCACTTTTTTTCCCTATACACATAAGGGCATTTGACATGTGTCTCGAGATCACTTTGAGAGCTCTAAGCAGGTAAATACACTGTTTACTAAGGAACTGCATAATGCCATAGTTACTCTTTGTTTAGCTTCATTAAAAGGCAGTGTATGCTTGCTAGCCATTCTAATGCTCACTGTGTCTCACTATTATTTAGAGTAGCTGTAATGCAGATTTGTGCTCTATCTCTTCAGCTAATCCAGATCATGCCCAGTTTTAGTTATCATTGTCCCCTTGCTATATGAATAGTTCTTGTCAGTGTCTTTATATTTATTTATCTTTTTCCTTGTAGTCTGTTGCTTTTTCTGTGTAACACTAAAAGAAGAAACATACTTCAAAGGCAACACGGTGTAGAACCAGCTCCGGACGACAGATTCTACAGGGAAACTTCAAACCCCAGCTCCACTCTCCAACAGATGATCTCCAAGCGTGCTCAGAGAGGTCATATTGTGGCACCGGTGTGAGTGAGGATGCAGCTTCTGCTTTTTTTGGATGAAATCGTTTCTCTTCCAGGGAGGATGGCTCCTGACTGCACATTCGCAAAGCCTCAGTCCCCAGAAGTAATAATTCCTTTGAGGATCAGAGATTTTGATAGTGGCATGAAGTCCCTCAGACTGGGTCTCTTACAGCATGAAGTTTGAGGGCCAGAGACAAATTGTCCATATGAAGCTCATCAAGCACTTGCTGCCTAGACACATGCCAGTGTTCTCCTACACAGAACAGGGTGCTCTTCTTGAGGACTATCCTTTCATCCAGAATAACTGCTACTATTATGGCTTTATGGATGGGGACCCCAAATCCCAGGTGTCCCCTAAGTACCTGTACTGGGGGATTTCAAGGGTTTTACACAAAGACAACACAGTTTATCAAGTTGAGCCAAAGACAAATTCAACCACATTTGAACACCTGGTATATAAACTGGTTAGTGAGGAGAAAGAATTTCCCACAGTCAGATGTGGCTTAGCTGATGAGGAACCTCCATGTCAGTTCAAGGTCACGAAGGTTGATCATACACCCACTCCACAGAGTGGGCATGGGGGTGGTGGACCCACAAGCAATATTATAAAATAGGGTTTGTGGCTAACTATGGTCTCTATCGCCATTTTGATTCTGATATCTCATTAATACAGAATACTCTTAAATCATTTTCATTGACAATGCACGCTAATATGCAGCAACTGGACATAAATGTGGTTTTAATGGGAATTGAAATATGGACTGATGCTGAACGTATTCCACAAAATTCTCAAGATTATTTGGGTAATTTCTGTAAGTGGAAGCATATATCTTTCAGTCTACGCGTAGATAATAACTCAGCATTTTTTGTATACCACACACTGGTGTTGAGCTCATATACCCACGTTTACATTGTATATCCCTGTGATAATCCTGAACTCAAATGTGGACTTATTAAGCATGACAAGACTATAAGTAATCTTTATACTGCTACAAAACTCACATCACTATTGGGTTATAATCTAGGTATACCTGCAGATCGCTCTCAATGTACGTGTGGGCAAACAGTTTGTCTTATGTCGTCAGATCCAGTGACGGCACATCGCTTTAGCAACTGTAGCTATGAGACATTTTATTCATACAAAGCACGATGCCTATTTAATGTACCAAAGGCAATCAGTAAACAACGCTGTGGAAACGGTGTGGCTGAAGAAGGAGAAGCTTGTGACTGTGGCACCCTTGATTCATGTGCAGTGGACCCATGTTGTGAGACAGACTGCAGGCTGGCTCGTGGGGCACAGTGTGCCTTGGGACTTTGCTGCAAGAAATGTAAATTTTTACCATCAGGTACAGTGTGTAGAAAACAAGAAAATGAATGTGACCTTCCAGAGTGGTGCAACGGGACACATGCGCAGTGTCCAGATGATGTGTATGTACAGGGGTGGAATCCCATGCACGGGTGGTGGCTTCTGTTATGACAAGAGATGCAACACCCGTGAGACACAGTGTAAAAGACTCTTTGGTAAGGAGGCAAGGAGCGGAAGCAGGACTTGTTACACGCATGTCAATTCTCAAGGTGACCGTTTTGGTAACTGTGGCTTAAATTCCACTTCATATACATCGTGCTCTATTGGGAGCGCACTGTGTGGAAGGCTTCAGTGTGAGAATGTGAAAATGATTCCTGAAGAAGAAGAACATCATACATGGATCTCAACGAATATCAGCGGCACCGTTTGTTGGGGTATTGACTACCACTTGGGGCTGAAACATTCTGATATTGGTAAAGTGCAAGATGGCACTGAATGTGGCAAAGGCAAGATTTGTGTTGAGGGACAATGTATCCCTTTAGCATACTCAACAATACGTTGTTCCCTGAGAAATGCAGTATGCAAGGAATCTGCAACAACAGACATCACTGCCACTGCAGGCCTCCTTGGAGTCCACCCCATTGCTATGGAGCAGGTGTGGCTGGCAGTGTGGACAGTGGCCCACCTCCTGGAAGTTCTTTTACTGAGTCTGAAGATGTGTCAACTGAGTTTGACTCTGAAGGTGTAGCACACACACACATTGGTTCTTATCTTCTGATACTGCGGTTCTTAGTGTTCCTACTGATTTTCTTTTGCTATACTGAGCAAAGCAGTCATCTAAAACAGGAGAGGACAATGTTTCTACATTCCCCAGGGAGGTAAATGATCAAACCGATTTTAGTAAGACTAACAACACATTTTAGTAAGAATAAAAACACAGAAACACAAATGTGATTTTTCATGTATATATTTTATCTACAGCCACTGTAGTGGACCTATGTTCCAGAGTCACCAGAAGAAATCACATGTATCACTTGTCTTCCCGTTGTTCATCAAATTGCTTGAGCAGGCATTAGTAACATCTCCATATGTCCTATTGCAAGCAAGTGTACCCCAGGGGCATCTGTTAGCTTCAGGAACAGGAAACAGGAAACGCCTCAAACCATTTTCTCATGGGAATGAGGTCCATAATTGCTACTGGTTTTTGACATAACAAATAAAACATGAGTAGCTTGCCAGGCTCTGCCATGTAGGTGATATACTCTCAGTGGAAGGCTCTCATCTTGAGCATTTACTAATGAAATTCAAAGAGGAAACCGTCACGGCATAGCCTGGCAAGCTACCCATGTCGTATTTAATATGCCAAATACCAGTAACTATTATAGACCTCATTCCCATGATGTGATGGAATGGTTTGAGGCTCTTTATGTTCCTGGATCAAGCAAGTGCTATTGGGCTCTACTTGCTTAAGACAGGTCATATGGAGATATTACTGGTGCCCACTCGGCAAGTCGATGATGAACGGGAAGACAGTGATACAGTGAAACAAAGGGGAAAGATCAGGTTTTCTCTTGGGTGGAGTTCTGAGGAGTTGTGGAGTCTGGATGTTGAAAATGACTGACCTCATGGTGTGGGGGTTGCTGTAATTTCCTTCCAGGATCACTGCGATGATGGGTCATGAATGGAACCTGCCTAGTACTGTATACAGTGTATAAATGTGAAAGATCCTGCAAAGGAACTGATCAAACAACTATTACTATCAACGCCGCGAGGTCACTCTGTGGCCACGCACAAACGGAGCTGTGATTGCATTTTTCCTTTTTACAGTTCTGTATGACATCATTGGCAAGGTAAAAGAGATTCAAATGATGAGGGTAGGCAGCAGGATTTCGTGGAGTTACTCTTGATGGTACTTAGGGATCATAAGTACCATTTGGGAATTACTCAGGAATTACTCTTGATGGTGCTTGCGTGATCATATGGGATGCTGGGGATCAAACCTGAGGCAGCTGTGCGCAAGGCAAATGCCCTCCCAACTGGATTATCGCTCCAACCTCCATCTGAAACAGTAAATTAGTGAAAGACAGCTTCAGAAACCTGAGTCAATACAGGCTTAGACAGTGGAGCAGCCAAAGCATTCCAAGACGGGAAGGCCCTCTGTTACTACTGTTTGCCATTGACCAGAGCACAGGAAGTTCTTCTGCTGCTACTGTTAGCCCCCCACACCAGAGCACCCATGTCTGATAAATAAGATGTCAGGAGAGAATTACTGTTTACATCTACTCACCTGTAACATGATATGGTCATATATGACCTAGTAATTTGCTCTACATAGCTGCCAGTGTGTCGGCAGCCTCGGGATCCCTGTTGCCCTCCTCAGCTCTGCCATTCCATAGTAACAACAGCCATATTGGCTGTGTGAAGCGACTGATGGGACTGGAATGGGATGAGACTTGTTTTTAGTAAGAAGTGCTCCCTCAATCTCTCCGCTCTGATGAATTATTAAACCCAAGAATAAGCGAGTTGGGATGGAGCAATGGTAAAGTTGGTACGGTATTTTTTCTTGCACATGGCTGACCTGGGTTCAGTCCCTGGCACACCATATTGTCCCCTGAGCACAGAGCCACAAGTAAGGCCTAAGCACTGCTGGGTGTGACCAGAAAAAAGGAGGAATGTAATACTTCTGTAAAAGATTATTGATTATAATTTTTATAATCAATAATTATTATTATTAGGATATCAATAATATATCCCTCAGATGTGCAGGGGAGGGACCATGCTGGCCAGACTCAGAGCGGAGCTTTGGGCTCTGCCCCCTTTCCCCCACCTCCATGCCAGTTTCCCGGAAGATAGACCCACCCACGCCAGATACACAGCTCTCTTGGTGCGTGACCATGCAACATTCTTAGTTAATACTGATTTTTGGATAAGGTCCTTCCCAGGATCTTTCACATTTATACACTGTATGCAGTTCTAGACAGATTCAAACTGATGCCCATCATCCCAGTGAGCCTAGTGGAAAGCCAGAGCAACCCACACATCATGCGGTCAGTCATTCTCAACATTCAGACTCCCTAGTTCCTCAGAGATCCATCCAAGCAAAAACCTGATCTTTCCCAAGTAAGTTTCATCAGTAAATGATCAAGATGAGAGCTTTCTAATGATAGTATACCAGATACACGGTGAGCCTGGCAGAAGCTACCCGTGTTTTGTGTGTTATGCCAAAAACTAGTAACAATTATGGACCTCAATTCCATGGCCTGAAGAATGGTTTGAGGCTCTTCCTGTCCCTGGAGCAAGCAGATGCCCTTCAGCTACACTTGCTTGCAACAGGACGTATGGAGATGTTACTGATGCCTGCTCAAGCAAATCAATGAACAACGGGAAGACAGCAATACAGTGATACAGTGATCACAAATATTGTACAGATTATCCAGTAGACAAATAGGAAAAGCTAATTCAAAGATATATGTTTATAAGTATTTTTTCTCATTTTATTTTGCTTTAGTTGTCAATTTTTTACGGAACTAGTCCATTTGCAATAATAGACATTTCCTGACCTAACGCACAGTAAATGTATTTGATTGTAAATACAAAGATATAAAGGTATGCATGGCAGTATGCGTGTATGTTTATATGTGTGTTTTTTTGTGTGTGTGTTCTTACCCAAAATGTGGGAGTTCATTTCATGTTTCCTTGATCTGAAAGTCTTGAAATTTTGCTTTAAGTTCTCAGAAACAAAAGGATAAGCTAATCATTACATGTTATTTAATTATTTTCATTATTAATATATTTCAAAACACCAAATTAGTTTTTAGTTTAGAAACAAAGAATATTTTTTACTTTTTTATTATATCATAGTTGCCACATAACAAATTTCAACTTAATGAAGACTGACTTTTCATCTTGCATTGTGGTATTAACAGAATCATGCTCATTATACACCCAGGGCTCTGCCTTGTGGGCCCTGAACGGTTGATGGTCTGACATAGAGACTTCAGCCCCTCGGCTGAAGCCAAAGCCACGGCAGAGCCTGGCAAACTACCCAGGGTGTATTCAATATGTCAAAAACAGTAACAATAATGAACTTCATTCCCAATGAATGGAGACATTACTGGCAACACTCGAGCAAATCAATGATCAACGGGAAGACAAATGATAGAAGTGATGCTCAGAGACATACATACAGAACTATTATGGAGAGATTTTGAGTACAGTATTTTCAGCCATGCCTGATGGTTCCAGTCCTTTCCAAGCTTTTTCAGGAAATTGAAGAAATAGAAACAATACCAAACAGTTTCTATGAGGCACATATCACCCTTATACCAAAACCAGAAAGTGGCATCAAAAAACAGGAAAATTACAGGCCGTATTTCTGATGAACATAGATGCAAAGATCTTCCACAAAATATTAGTAAACAAGATCCAGAGACTCATCAAAAAGATCATACACCATGACCAAGGAGGATTCATTGCAGGGATACAAGAATGGTTCAACATTCACAAGTCAATCTACATAACAAAACATAACAATAAAATAAAAAATAGAAACCATATGATCATATCAGTAGATGTAGAGAAAACGTTTTACAAGACACAGCACCCATTCATAATAAAAACTCTCCACAAAATGGGAATTGATGAACTTTCCTGAATATATTCAAGGCCTTCTCCTGCAACCCCACAGCAAGCATTACTCTCTTGGGGAAAAAGTAAAAGCCTTCCCCTTAAGATCAGGGACAGGTAAAGGTTGCACACTATCACCACTTCTATTCAACTTAGTACTGGAAGTACTGGACATAGCATTTAGGGAAGAAAGAAACATTAAGAGCATCCAGATAGGAAGAGAAGCCAAACTGTCACTATTTTCTGATAACATGATACTATAGTTAGAGGACACTAAGGTTGCAATTTCAGTATACACAAAAAATCCATGAGTGTCCTATATGCAAATAAGAAAGAGAAGAAAGTGATATTAAAAACAATGCCATTCACAATCGTGCCTCAGAAAATCGAGTACCTTAGAATTAGCTTAACAAAGGACGGAAGGATTCTTTTTTTTTTTTTTTTTTTGCTTTTTTGGTCACACCTGGCAGATGCTCAGGGTTACTCTTGGCTCAGCACTCAGGAATTACTCCTGGCAGTGTCGCGGGACCATATGGGATGCCGGGCGAATGAACCCGGCGCAACAGGCCCTGCGTGCAAAGGCAAATGCCCTACGTGCTGGACTACTGCTCTGGCCCCTGGACGTAAAGGATCTTAACAGAGAAAATTACAAAACCCTGCTTCAGGAAATAGGAAGAACAGTCACAAATGGGAATTCATTCCCTGCTCATGGATTGGGAGAATTATCATTGCCAAAATGGAATGCTCCCTAGAGCATTATACTGATTCAATGCAGTCTCTATGAGGATGCCCAAGATATTTTTTATAGAAATTGACCAAACATTCTTGAAATTCATATGGAACAATAAACACCCAAGAAAAGCCAAAGAAATCCTTGGGGGAAAAGAAGACGTGAGGCATCAACTTTCCCAACTTCAAACTGTACTACAAAGTGGTAGTAATTAAACAGCATGGTATTAGAGTAAGCAGGTAAAAATCAAGAAGAGAAACTAATATGAAGAAAACTTTCCTTACTAATAATTGTTAAAGTCACAAACATGTAACATGCTTATCAACAAGTACAATATTAAGCTAGCTTGGTAACTTCAATAAAATCAGACCTCCGCATCACACTCACTCAAGTGTTTGCGTGTCTCAGTCAACCTACTCCTCTTCCCACCATATTGACAACCCCAGACTCCTGCTGGACCCGGCAAGTGGTGCCCAATGTGGGGCAAGAATTGTAAGTCTTTCTCCCTTGGGCAGGATCAGTGGCTCAGTCAGGGGTGCTATGGACCTGCTGATAACATAGATCAGTAAAAGAAGGGAGAGCATGTGCTTTAAGAGGGGACATTCTGAATCTAAAGCTAGAAATCTTTCATTGATATTGCTAAGCATATGTTAAAAAAAGAAAGGTATAACAGTTTCTACCTCTCAGTTGATATCTTTTTTTTAATTTTCATACAAGAAGTATGCCCTTGGTTCCCAGAGGAAGGGACCTTGAATTTAATAAACCTGGCAAAGAGTAGGGAAATTCAGGGAATGGCAATGTCTATTCTCAGTTTGTAAAAACTCTCAATCTAAAGCCATCCGGAAGAGGACATAGTCAGATTACATGACTAAGAGGTTTTGGGCGTGGTGGCACAAGGCACTTACATCCTGCCTGCCCCAATCAACGTCCCTCCCTCTAAATAAAGGGGTTCCTGAAGCAGCCAGAGTTACTCCTCCCACCATATGGTCAATTCTGCCCTAGACACAGGAAAGGCGACCATTGGAAAAAGGATTGCAGATCTCAATTTATTAAGGAAAGTACTTCTATGGCTCCTCTAGAATTAAGGCAAAGTTGTGGCTCAAAAAATATGATCCGAGTCAGTTCCCTGGCCCAGCCACAAACTTGGGGGGAAAACCCCTTTGCAGAACAAGCAAAGGGGCACGGAGGAGGAGGGAGCGTACCCCCCCCCCCTCACAATTACTGACTTGGCTCAGTCAAGCATCTCCAGGAAGAGCAGGGCTAGATTTGCCCAGTGCTTAAGCACTTACCCTGACCACAGATTTATTGGTACCAATCAGAATCAAAGGCTTTCTGTAAATCAATGAACGTGAGACAGAGCAGCATCTTGTACTCCCTACAAACCTCAATGAGCTTGGTTACTGTGTGGATATGGTCGATTGTGCTGAATCCTTTCCGGAAACCTGCTTGTTCTCATGGTTGACCTTCATCTAGTGTTCTGCTAATCCTGTTCAGGATAGCTCGTGTAAACAGCTTGTAGATGACAGACAACAGGCAGATGGGGCGATAGTTGCCGATGTCATGAATGTCTCCCTTCTTGAACAGTAGAACTGTCCTGCTGGTTTTCCATTGGGGAGGGCACCTTGCATTCGGACAGGTAGCGTGTGAAGAGCCGAGCTAGTGTATTGATGATTACCGACGGCAGATTCTTCAGATGTTCGGGTCTGACTTTGTCTGGGCCTGGTGCTGTTCCCTTATTTACCGATGAGATGGCATGTCTTATTTCAGAAGGGATAACGTTGGGAATGACGTATCCATCCTGTGGAATTTGGTATGTGGGCAGGTGGATGTGGCTATCAAAGAGATTTGAGTAGAAGTCCTGGATAATCTTCTCTATTGCCTTTCTGGAAGATGTGATAGATCCATCAGGGCGTCGGAGGGCAGTCATCTTGGTCTTATAGTTGGCGAAGGACAGGCGGGCAGTCGCGAATACTTTTCCCGGCTTCTGCTGCATCTTCCAGTATTTCTGCTCTTCTGTTTTGAGGTCTGCTTTTTATCACTTCTCTGCACTGTTTAGCAAGCTTGGACGTTAGCATTTGGTCTCCTGAGGCTCGCGCCTTGCCACGTTGGCGAATGAGCTCGAGAGTTTCTGAAGACAAGCGTCCTTTTGTGTTTTTCTCTCTCTCGGCATTCTTCGCACAATCATGGAGGTGCTGAACCAGTCGGTTGTATTCTTCATCGATGTCATCAATGATGGTATCTTCCCATGTTGCCGCAATGGTGCTAAAGAGTTCCCAGTTGGTGGTCGTTCTGGGAGTTCTCTTCTTAAACTTTGCAGCCTTTTCTCCCCCGTTGCGGGAAGTAGAATTTTGCACGAAGGAGGCGGTGGTCCGATCCTGTCTGGAATTTGGGGGACGACAGCAACATCGGTCAGACAAAACCGTCGATTGAAGATGATGTGGTCAATTTCATTGTGGAACTGTCCGCCAGGAGATTCCCATGTCCAACGTTTCGCTTCAGCCTTCTGAAACTGTGAGTTCCCATGAATAGTCTTGGTGGACATGATGAACTCAGATAGTCTCTCACCCTGTTCGTTCCATTCTAGGCCATGGGTCCCGATGTGGAGTTCTTCAGCCGATCTTCTCGGTCCTATCTTGGCATTAAAATCACCGACTATGATCTTGTAGAAGGTGTGATCTTTTTATAGAACTCCTCCAATTCCATGTAGAATTTCTCAATTTCATCTTCTTTGTATGTGGATGTTGGTGCATAGACAATGAAGATAGAAATTGCTGGCAGTGGTCCACATCTCCTCAAGTGTAACCGTCCTATTCGGTTTGTTAGGCATTCAAATGAATCAATGTTGACAGCCATGTTCGTGTTGACAAGGACACCAATGCCACCGACGCCTCTTTCATCACATGTTCCAAGGAACAATTCTTCTCCGGTGTCAAATACAGCATGATGCGACTGGCGCCTCCTCGTCTCAGTCAGACCAATGATGTCGTACTTGATCTTTCTTGCTTGCAGCATCAGATCCTCAATATATGCTTCCGTTGCCAGTGTACGTGCATTGAAAGTACAGACAGTCATTTTAGTCCTTCTTCGTTTTGGCAGCCTAGGATAGCCGTGAAATTTTATCAGGCACTGCTTGTTTGCCTTTCTTACTGCTGCCGTATTAAGGGCTCTTTCGGGGTCAGGAAAATAAACATTTTTGTTACTGGGTTTGGCATATCGAACACGCATCGGACAGCTTGCCAGGCTCTGCCATGCGGGCACTATATTCTCATTGCTTTGTGGGGCTCTCTCAGAGGGGTGGGTAGAATATTTGTGGTAGTTTGGAGGTAAATCACGCACGGCCGCTGTGCAGCCTGAGAAGCTGGTTTCTGCTCTGCCGGGTGTACCTGTGTCTGAGGCTCAAGCATTCCTGGGTTTGAAATACTCTCCTCTGAAGGGCGGGTCTCTGCAGGGCGGGTCCTTGTAGGCTGGGTTTCTGACAAGCTGGGCTGGAGAAAGCCTTTGATTCTGTGGAGACTGAAGCAGTCATCGAAGCCCTAGTGAAACAGGGTGTTCAAACCCAATACATCAAGATCCTTAGTGAGCTGTATTACGGAATCACCACCAGGATCTCACCATTCTACAAAGAAGTGATCATTGATGTCAAAAGAGGTGATACCATCTCACCAAAACTCTTCAGTGCCACCCTCGAGAACATCATGAGACAATTAGAATGGGAAGGAATGGGAGTGAAGATAGATGGTCGGCAACTACACCACCTCCCTTCGCTGGCGACATCGTTCTAATAACACCAAACATTAGCCAAGTGGCACAAATGCTGGCTGACTTTGACCGAGAATGTGGAAAGGTAGGTCTACAGCTGAATCTGAAGAAAACTATGTTCATGAGAAATGAACTAGTTCCAGAGGCCCCATTCACTCTCTTTTTTTTTTTTTTTTTTTGGGTCACACCCGGCAATGCTCAGGGGTTTCGCCTGGCTCTGCACTCAGGAACTACTCCTGGCAGTGCTCGGGGGGACCATATAGGAAGCCGGGGGATCGAACCGGGCCGGCACTGGCAGCGGCCCGCGTGCAAAAGCAAAGCGCCCTACCCACTGGGCTATCGCTCCGGCCCCAATTCACTCTCAATGGAACAAACATCTCTGAATGCAGCAGTTATGTGTACCTAGGTCGAGAAGTCAACATGATGAACGACCTAAAACCTGAGCTGCGCAGGAGGAAGAGAGTGGCATGGAATGCCTTCAAAGGCATCGAAGAAATAGCTAAAAAGGACAAAGAACCTCCGGCTCCGGGCACATCTCTTCGACTCCACCGTTCTCCCTGCATTAACATATGCCTCAGAGACCTGGGCCCTACGAAAGCAGGATGAGAATGCTCTTGGGTCTCCCAGAGAGGCATCGAAAGAGCTATGCTTGGAATATCACGTCTCACTCAAGTGAGAGAAGGAATCGGAGTTCTGACCTCTGTCGCTATTCCAGAATCAGGGGCGCTGTCTTGTTTGCCAAGGCATCGAAAATCAGATGGGCTGGACATGTAATGCGATTTGGAGACAACCGCTGGACTAGAGCCGTTACCGACTGGATCCCACGGGATGTCAAAAGATCACGTGGCCGCCCACCTACAAGATGGTCAGACTTCCTTGTTAAGACCCTGAAGGAACGGTTTGAGGCTCTTCATATTCCTGAATCAACCAGATGCCATTGGGCTACATTGGCACGTGATAGGGTCCAATGGAAATGTTACTGGCGCCCGCTCGAGCAAATCGATGAGTAACGGGATTCAAGTGATCAAGTGATCAATCAGAATCAAAACAGGCATTCATGGGCCTTTGCCATCAGGAACTGCTGGAATAATCTTGGGAAGAAGCTCAGTAACAATGTCAGGATTGCATGTGTTACCAGGAGTTGTTGATTCTGAGTATACAGGAGAAATTCAGATTATGATGCTCCCCCATAAAAATGTTACAGATTTGGAAAGAACAGAGAGTGGCCAACTTCTGCTTCTACCAACTTCTAGCACCGAAACTCCTGCAATTACGCCTAAGCAAGGTGAGGGTGGTTTTGGTTCCTCTGACTTTGTTGCCTGGGCTAAAGTGTTGAGAAATGAGCAGCCCATACAGGAGTTAAAATTTAATGGAAAAAGAATATGAGGATTGCTGGAAACAAGAGCAGGCGTTACGTACATTGCTGGGGAAAAATGGCCTTTAGAATGGCCTTACCAACAAATTGCCTTTTCCTTGCAAGGAGTAGACTGCCACAAATGTAGTGAGAAGTTTACAGACACTCAAATGGCAATCTGGAAATAAATCTGGGTTTTTCTGCCCTTATGCCTTGCCTACTTTACCTTTTACACTTTGGTGCCAAGACACCCTGGCTCAGCTTACAGTCACCTTTTCTGATGAACCCCAGTGCCTATGGGGCTAAATTTATCTTTGTGGCCGCTGTCAAAAGACCAGCGGATCCCATAGTTTGGAAAGATAACACCCCTGTATAGGTAGAACATTGGCCTTTAACTTTGGAAAAATTGTTCACTGTCAAACAATTGGTTGGTGAACAACTTAAATTAGGACATATAGAGGCCAGGAACAGTCCATGGAATATTCCCATTTTTGTTATAAAAAAGTAATCAGGCAAATGGAGTCTGCTTCAAGATTTAAGAGCTGTTAATAAAACTACGGAAGCAATGGGGACGTTGCAGCCCGGCCTCCCTTTCCCTATTGCAGTACAATAGACTTTCCATATTATGGCAATAGATTTACAGGATTGCTTCTTTAATTTTTCCTTAGCAGAACAGTTGAGGTAGAATTGAAATATTAAACTGATTTTTATGAATTGAAAGCTTCGCTATAATTGATGGTATGAAGTCTCTTTTGTTTGCTTCCCCAAGAAAAGCCCTCTTTTGTGAAGGCTAAGAGATTTCTATAGAGGATCACTCAGGTATCTTCTTCTTCTGTACTGATAACTTCAGAGATTTTGAATTTGAGCTTATCTGCCCATGGTATTCCCTAGGCAAAATGGTTACTGGGCCAAATGATCTTGTCACACAATCAAATTCCTTGACGAAGCTGTAGGTGAAGAGGCTGGTGAGGATGGTGTCGGGAAGGGTGCCATTGCCTAGCAGGATGCCCGATAGTACTGCCAACTTAGTCTGTTCAGTTTCAGAAAAGGCTTTAAGGAAGAGGAGAAGCTTTTTCATTTCATCCTCAAATTTCTTTTCCAAATATTTGTATCTCCTGATGAGTTTATTGAAGACCTGAGCATAATTTCAGATGGTTTCATTATCTTCATTTGCTGAAAACACACAGTGGTTGGTCATACTGGTCTTGTCCCAGTCATCTAAGCGTGTTCCTCCAAGCATACTGCCACCACCAGGATACCAAAGAGTGCGTCTGCATAGTGACAATTATCTAATCTTGAGCCTGTTGAGTCCAGGAAATTGGCTACAGCTTCAAGATCATCACCAGCTTCATTAAGCCCCTGGACAATTGTATCCAAGAAAACTGTGGGTTTGAATTTCTCTTTTTCATCCCTTTTCCAGTTTTGAACTTCTGGCCTGTTAGCACTGGATTCTGATGCTTATTCATAAAATTTCTGTCCGAGGAGGTAGCTGCGATGCGTGAGGCTGGGAGCTGTGGTGATTTCGACAGCAGCAGTGTCTGCACCAGTAGTGGCAGTGGCACATGGAGGAGATAATTAGAATGGGAAGGAATGGGAGTGAAGATAGATGGTCGGCAACTACACCACCTCCTCTTCACTGATGACATAGTCCTAATAACACCAAACATTAGCCAAGCAGCACAAATGCTGGCTGACTTTGACCAAGAACGTGGAAAGAGAGGTCTACAGCTGAATCTCAACAAAACTATGTTCATGAAAAATGAACTAGTTCCTGAGGCCCCATTCACTCTCAATGGAACAGACATCTCTGAATGTAGCAGCTATGTGTACCTAGGTCCAGAAGTGAGCATGATGAACGACCTACAACCTGAGCTGCGCAGGAGGAAGAGAGCGGCATGGAATGCCTTCAAGAGAATTGAAGAAATAGTTAAAAGGACAAAAGAGCCTCCGGTTCTGGGCACATCTCTTGACTCAAACCATTCTCCCTGCACGAACATATGCCTCAGAGACCTGGGCCCTACGAAAGCAGGATGAGAATGCTATTCGGGTCTCCCAAAGAGGAATTAAAAGAGCTATGCCTGGAATATCATGGCTCACTCAAGTAAAGAAGGAATCCAGAGCTCTGACCTCCATGGATGATCCAGAGTCAGGGAATCTGTCTCATTTGCCAAGCTGTCAAAAAATAAGATGGACTGGACATGTAATGCAACTTGGAGATGACCACTGGACTAGAGTCGTTACTGACTGGATCCCACAGGATATCAAAATATCATGTGACTGCCCACCTACAAGATGGTCAGACTTCTTCATCAAGACCCTGAATGAACGCTTTGAGGCTGTTCATATTCCTGGAGCAAGCAGATGCCATTGGGCTACACTGGCACGTGACAGGGACAAATGGAAACGTTGCTGGCACCAGCTCAAGCAAATCGATGAATAATAGGATGTCAAGTGATCAAGTAGCTGAACAAGATAGAAAATTCTTGTGTTCAGTCTGCCCTCTCCTAATTTCCAGCACCCTTATCAAAGATATCAATGGAAAGTTTTGCCTCAAGAAGTGAAAAACAGTTCTACCCTGTGCCAGAAATTTGATGATGATCTCTTAGAGACTCTTTAAAAATGTCCAAAGGTCCAAATAATCCATTATATGGATGATATTTTATTGACTCATCCTCTTGCCCATGTAGTCAATCAATCCTTGAGAGTTATGTTCTTGACACTAAGGAATTAGGGGTTTGTGGTGGCTCCTGATAAGGTGCAACTAACTCTTCCATTAATTATTTAGGAAAAATTATTCATGGTGACTCAGTTGCCAGCCAAGTCATTGAATTAAAAACTCACTGTCCTCCCGTTCATCATCAATTTGCTCAAGTGGGCTCCAGTAACATCTCCATATGACCTGTCTCATGCAAGTAGAGCCCAAGGACACCTGCTAGCTCCAGAAACATAAAGAGCCTCCAACCATTCCTTCAGGTCATGGGAATGAGGTCTATAATTGTTACTGGTATCTGGCATATCAAATACGACACGGGTAGCTTGCCAGGCTCTGCCGTACGGGTAACATCCTCTTGTAGTCATCTCAAAATCCAGCATTTATTGATGAACTGCGTGGCCACAAACAGCCGCGCGAGCCGGGCTGTGATAGGCTGGTCTGCTGGGTGGAGTTCTGACAAGGGGGAAGTCCAGATGTGGGAAATGGAGGTCCTCATGGAGTGGGACATCGCCTGGCTTGTTGTGAGGCTCTGCTGGGGTGGCGGGCCAGGGCTAGAACCTGCCATCCCTCCTGGGCACCTCATGAGCGGCTGGGCACAGTGAGAGCCAGTAGCAGCTCTGCCCCATGTCTGTCTCTGGATCAGCAAACCTCGGCCGGATTTAAAAAGACTGCAGCAGGGTGGATCTGGATGAGCTGGGCTGTGATAGGCTGGTCTGCTGGGTGAAGTTCTGACGAGGGGAAGTCCAGATATGGAAAATGGAGGTCCTCATGGAGTGGGGCGTCATCTGGCTTATTGTGAGGCTCTGCTGGGGTGGCGGGCCAGGGCTGGAACCTGCCACCCCTCCCGGGCACCTCATGAGCGGCTGGGCACAGTGAGAGCCAGTAGCAGCTCTTAATTAATTTGCGACCTAATTAAAGACTCATCATTTAAAAATCTTAAATTATTTTCAAAATTTATTAGGAGACATTAATTGGATTCATCTATATTTAAAACTGACTACCAGTGATGTAAAGCCTTTATTTGATATCTTTATAGGAGATGCTAATCCAAATTCTCTAAGAATTTTAACAAAAGAAGCACAGGAAGTTATATAAGGTGAATGACCAAATTACTAATCAACCATTACCCAGAATTGATTATACTAAAGAATGGTATTTTATTGTATCAAGAACTGCTTATTTCCCCACTGACTGTCTAAGACAAGATGCCCCTGGTGAATGGATTCATTGCCCTCCTCTAATAGAAAAATAAATTTAGCCTATCTTTCTATGATTGCTCATTTAATCATCAAAGGAACAACACACAGTTGAGAATTGTTTGGACTTCAGCCTCAAAATATAATAATGTCCTATAATAAAAAAAGCAATTTGAATTTTTGTTAAACACCTCTGATAACAGGGCAATACCATTTTAAAATTTCACAAGTCAAGTATTGTTTCATTTGCCAACCAATCCTCTATTACATTTCACTCAGCAGCATGGATTTATATTCCCAAAAATTATAGCTGCTCAGTCTCTTCCGAATGCTCTTTTAATTTTTACTGATGGCTCATCAAATGGGAAGATCAGCCGCCGGTTGTATTAACCACACAGGAAACCTTGTGCAACACATTAAGATACAGGCAGTGCCTATGAATCTGCCACTTTTGCTGTTCCTTTTCATCTCTATACAGACTCTAAATACATAGATACTCTGTTTCCTGCTTTGAGACTTGCTCTCTCTTTCTGCTTCTTCTGCAGTATCTGCACAACTTCTGCAATTTCAAGCATTCATTCATAAAAGAACTAATAAATGTTTAGTAGGCCATATAAGAGGACATAGTGGTTTGCCTGGTCCTCTGGCAGAAAGCAACGCAAAGGCTGATCAATTAACTAGAGTTTTACTTGCTACAGAGAATAATCTGGCTCAAGCTAAGGCTAACCATGCCTTGCATCATCAAAATATTTCCACTCTTGCTGAACAATTTCAGCTTACCAGGGAACAGGCTAGACAAATTGTCAGATTGCTCTGCCTGTCCTACTCCTCAGACTTCACTCCTCCTGGGAGCTAATCCAGAGGCCTGCTACCTAATATGTTGTGGCAATGGATGGAACCCATAGAGCCTCCTATGGAAAATTGGCCTTTGTTCATGTGACTGAGAAGAACTGCTCTCCTGCAATCTGCTTCTGCTCTTACTGGAGAGCCATTTAAGGTTGCCTCAGAACATCTGCTCTCTTGTTTTGTCAATTCTTTCTTCATGTATAAAACTGATAATGCCCTTGTATATACCTCTAAAGCCTTCTCTTCCTGCTATTCCACCTTTGGAATCTCTCATTCTACAGGTATTCTTTATAACCCTCAAGGATAAGCCATTGTGGAGAGAGCACATAATTTGAAAAAAATGAAAAAAAATATTGATTTTTAAATATCATATTGCACATGCTCTCCTAAATAATTCTGTATTTGTATTACATCGTTTAAATATTTCCAGTGATGGTCTCAGAGCCATGAAATGGCATTATAATGCTAATGTTAATTAGCAAAAGTCTATGGTGTAATGGAAGGATTTGCTCATTGGTCAATTAAAAGGAACTGAGTTGTTACTAACCTCATGCCGAGGGCATGCTTGTGTTTATCCATAGGATGCTCCTTCTCCACTGTGGATTCCACATAGATTGATCCGATATGCAGAGATGCACAAGAATGCGCCAGAGGCCCAAGCCATACCCTCAACAGAGGACTGATTTGACCATGGCTATCACTAATCTTGCCCTCGATGCTCCCAGGCAGGCACAATCAACAAGAACTGCCCCTTTGCCTTCTTGGGGCCAGATAAAGAAGCTCAGCACTCAACCTTATAAAATTGCATCTCTATAGAAAAATCCACCTTCCCCAGAAAAGGCGTTCTTAGCTCTTGTAGCTATCCTTACTGGTCAGGTAATGTGCTGTTCAGCTTCGTCTGTCACTTCTTGGGTTTATATGCCCACTCTTCCCTTGCTGCGTCCAGTCACTTGGACTGACAATGAAGATCTAAGAATCCTTATCAATAATACCGATCTGATTGGAGGTGTTTGGGATAATCAAATGCATAAATTATCTAGAAATAGAGATTTTCAAGCAATATCTCATGATGCACCAATGTGTTTTTCTACAAAAGGAATCCCCTCCCGGTTGCCTGTCAGTCAATTATCATACCCTATTGACTTATTCTCCATTTCCTCCTAATGGAAATGAAGAAAATACTAGAGGAATTTGGGAACTACAAATTATGACTCTGGGTTATCATACTTATAAGAAAATACTAGAGGAATTTGGGAACTACAAATTATGACTTTGGGTTATCATACTTATAATCAAACTTATAATATGCCATTTGATACCAGTTTTTTATACAAATGTGCCCAAGCCTATCCAAGATTGGATCAGTTCCGGAAGGGAAGAGACCCTGACCATGGATTTTACTAAATGGCTGGGACGTGGCTTTACCACCAGAGCCTCCAATAATTCCCCTGTAAATTCATCAGTTCTAATTTATGATTTTTCTATTTCCTCCCCTGAATATAATTATAAAGAATTTTTAAAAATAAATCAGTTAAAGAAAAATTTAATAAATATCCTCCTAATACGCTTAGGGAGCCACTCTGCAGGGGGTTCACTCCCGGCCTGGTTGCCCCCATATGCCAAAGCTTTTCCTCCCTGCGCCATAGAACAAATTACTATGTAGCCCTTTATAAATTCTGTATCACTGTCTTCCGTTCATCATCGATTTGCTCAAGCAGGCACCAGTAACATCTTCGTATGACCTGTCTCATGCAAGGAAAGCCCAAGGGCACCTGCTTGCTCCAGGAACATAAAGAGCCTCAAACCATTCCATCAGGTCATGGGAATGAGGTCTATAATTGTTACTGGTATTTGGCATATCAAATACGACATGGGTAGCTTGCCAGGCTCTGCCGTGCGGGTAACATACTCTTGTAGTCATCTTAAAATCCAGCATTTATTGATGAACCCGCGCGCCACGAGCCGGGCTGTGATAGGCTGGTCTGCTGGGTGGAGTTCTGACGAGGGGAAGTCCAGATGTGGAAAATGGAGGCCCTCATGGAGTAGGGGGTTGTCTGGCTTATTGTGAGGCTCTGCTGGGGTGGCGGGCCAGGGCTAAAACCTGTCACCCCCCTCCGGGCACCTCATGAGCGGCTGGGCACAGTGAGAGCCAGTAGCAGCTCTGTCCCGTGTCTGTCTCTGGATCAGTATACCTGGACCGGATTAAAAAAGACTGCAGCAGGGTGGATCTGGATGAGCTGGGCTGTGATAGGCTGGTCTGCTGGGTAGAGTTCTGACAAGGGGGAAGTCCAGATGTGGAAAATGGAGGTCCTCATGGAGTTGGGGGTCGTCTGGCTTATTGTGAGGCTCTGCTGGGGTGGCGGGCTAGGGCTAAAACCTGCCACCCCTCCTGGGCACCTCATGAGCGGCTGGGCACAATGAGAGCCAGTAGCAGCTCTGCCCCATGTCCGTCTATCGCTGCTCTTTTATTATGGATTAATGCATTAATTACTCTTGTTTACCACTTCCCTTGAACAAGTACATTCTTCTCAATGGTGAATAACTTGTCAAAAAATGTTTACGAACCTCTTGTCATGCAGTAAACCATTGATAAAAAATTGGAAGCCAGAGTTTATGTCTTGGAGGATATAGTCATATATTTGGGACAGAAACTTCAAGCTTTAAAGGTTCAACTTGCTATCACTAGTCCTCTAATTACATGTTTGTCTGTATTAATCTTTAAAAATATAATGCTTCTCAATCTGACTATACTTGACTTAAAATTAAAACTCGTATGAATATGGAATGATAATAATCTTGGTTCTGACATATGGAATCTATAACAAAAATTACAGATATTAGTAAAGCACATTTGAAAACTTGTGATAGCTATTCCTTCACTCTAGAATTATGGAAGAGGATTCAATCTCTCAATCCCTCCACATTGTGGCATTTTTCTTCAATCTCAGAATTGTAATTTTCCTTCTAATTTTGGTCTGCAAAATGTTCCACGACATTGAACCTAAAGGTATCTTCAAATATGAAAGACTACCAACAAAGCAATTGGAAGCAAAGATAAACATAAGAGACTACATGAAACTAAAAGACTTTTGTGTCACAAAAGAAATGATGACCAAGATACAAAGACTTCCCATAGAGTTGTAAAGAAGATTCATCCAATGCCCACCTGATAACGGGTTTTATCTCACAAATTAATAAAGTTATTCTGTACCTATCCTTCACTTCACTTCACTTCCCGTAGATCATCGATTACTCGAGCGGGCACCAGTAACATCTCAATATGTCCTGTCACATGCGAGATAGCCCAAGGGCATCTGCTTGCTCCAGGAACATAAAGAGCCTCAAACCATTCCTCAAGTCATGGGAATGAGATCTATAATTGTTACTGGTATTTGGCAGGTCAAATACAACACGGGTAGCTTGCCAGGCTCTGCCCCCGGGTGGGATTAGGTGCAGTTTGATTCACTGCCCCAAATATACCTATCCTATTCCTTCTAATTTCACTTCTCCAAGTCCATCCATTTATAGGCAAATTTCATAACTTTGCTTTTCCTAACAGCTGCATAGTATTCCATTGTGTAAATGTACCATGGTTTCTTTGTCTAGTCATCTGAACTTGCGGACTCAAGTTGTTTCCATAGCCTGGCTATTGTGACTAGTGCTGCTGTGAACATAGAAATGCAGATGGTGTTTCTCCTGTGTGTTTTCCCCCAAGGGTGTATTTGCAGGAATGGTATTTATGGGTCAAATGGGATTTCAAGGTATAGTTTTTTAGGAATTGGTTTCCAAAAAGGCTGGACCACATTCCCACAAACAATGGATGAGACTCCCTTTCACTCCACAAACACACCAGCACTGGTTGTTCTTGTTCTTTTTGGATGCGTGCCAGTCTCTGTGGTGTGAGGTGATACCTTATTAATGTTTTGATGTGCATCTTCCTGAGGATTAGTGATGATGAGCATTTTTACATATGCCTTTGCCATCAAATTTATTCTTTGAGGAATTTTCTATTTCTTCTCCCCCATATTTTGATTGAGTTGGCTGTCAGAACCCAGCAGAAGAGCTGATCAAAGCCGTGCTCACCAGAGTCCCACCCTACAGTCTTCTATTCAAGCCCAGGTATGCCTGATCCAGAGACTCAGACACATAGAGTAGAACTGCTACCAGCTCTCCCTGTGCCCAGCTGATCATGAGGCTATCTATTACTAAATGTGTGAAATGGTAATGGCAGATTAAAACTCACCATTGAATATACACAAAGAGACTTAAGTTTTAAACTCTAAATATCTGCAGGGCTAGCCACAATGTGTAAAATGAGAGAGAGAGATGCAGAGACAGAGAGAGAGGCAGAGAGAGAGAAAAAGAGGAAACAGGGCTACCTGCTGTTGAGGCAGCCTGGGGGTAGGTGGGAGGGGGTGGGGTACATTGGTGGTGGAAATGGGGCACTGGTGGAGGGATGGGTGCTGGAATACTGTATTACCAAGAACCAATTGTGAACACCTTTGTAATTGTATGTCTCACGGTGGTATAATAAAAAATTATTAAAAAAAAGATAAAACAGCATGTATCACTTGTATCACTTTTCTTCCCATTGTTCATCGATTTGCTCAGTGGGCATCAGTCCGCTCCAGCAATATGGTATTAGCATATTATCATATGACAATATGGAATTAATTCCATATGTCCCTGTCATGTGCTAGTGTAGCCCAAGGGTATCTGCTTACTCCAGGAACCCAAAGAGCCTCAAACCATTCATTCAGGTCATGGGAATGTGGAAATGAGGTCCATAATTGTTACTGTTTTGGGCATATCAAATACAACATGGGTAGCTTGCCAGGCTCTTCCATGTCGGTGGGATACTTTTATTGATGTACTGTGTACCCGAGAAGCACAAAACGGGGAGAGATGGGTTTTTCTCTTGGGTGGAGCTCTGACAAGCAGTTCTGACTGGATGTTGAAAATAGCTGCCCTCCTGGTAGAACTTCACAAGAAGAAAACAAACAACCCCATCAAAAAGTGGGGAGAAGAAATGAACAGAAACTTCAATAAGGAAGAAATTCGAATGGCAAAAAAACATATGAAAAAATGCTCATCATCACTAATCATCAGAGAGATGCAAATCAAAACAACAATGGCATATCATTCTACACCACAGAGACTGGCACATATTCAAAAGGGCAAAAACAACAAGTGCTGACATGGATGTGGGGGGGGAAAGGGGACACTCATCCATTGTTGGTGGGAATGCCGGCTGCTACAGCCTTTCTGGAAAACAATATGGACATTCCTCCAAAGACTAGAAATTGAACTCCCATTTGACCCAGCCATACTACTCCTGGGAATATACTCTGGGAAGCCAAAAATACGCAGGGGGAAACACCATCCCTCCTTTTATGTTCATAGCAGCATTATTCACAATAGCCAGAATCTGGAAACAACCAGAGTGCCCGAAAATCGTTGACTGGATAAAGAAGCTTTGGTACATCTACACAATGGAATACTATGCAGCTTTTAGGAAATATGAAGTTATAAAATTTGCCTATAAATGGATGGACATGGAGAAGATTTTGAGTGAAATTAGCCAGAAGGAGAGAGACAGATACAGAATGACTGCGTTTATTTGCATGACATAAATATATATGTACATACTATGATACCAATATCCAAGGTCAAGTGAAACGTGGATCAGGAGGTCTTGTCAAAGTTGGAAATTATCACAAAAGTGTGGGAGTCAGAGGCTAGGTAAGACAGAAAGTGGAACAGTGTGCTAACAATTGTCGAAAGTACTAGTACCAACCTAGATGAGCATTAAATACAGGCAAAAAGATATACATGACAACTCTTTAATGTATGTTCTGTAATCCATAGTCTGGAAGGGAAGGAAAGAGAAAGAGAGAGAAAGGGAAAGAAATAACCTGCCATGGATGCAGGATAGGGAGGGGGAGGGAACCGGTAGTTGGTGGTGGGAGATGTGCACTGGTGGAGGGATGGGTGCTGGAAAACTGTATGACCAAAACCCAAATATGAACTTTTTAATTGTATATCTTTGTAACTTTATATCTCACGGTGGTATAATAAAATACTTTAAAAAAAGAACTAGTGCTGAAAAACAGGTTACTAAGTGATTTTAAAAAATTGTACCATTAAAAAAAAGAAAGAAAATAGCTGCCTTCATGGTGTGGGCATTCTTCTGGCTTCTTGCTAGGCTGTATTGGGATGACGGGCCAGGGCTAGAACCCGTCTTCCCTCCTGAATTCCTCATGATTAGCTGAGCATAGAGAGAGAGATGGTAGCAGCTCTGCCCCATGTATCTATGTCTCTGGTTCAAGCATACCTGGGCTTGAAGTGGGCTTTGCTGTAGAATGGGACAGTATCATCCAAAACAGCTGCATAGTATTCCATTTCCCACTCCGTGGGTTGAATGGAACCCAAATTCCATTCAATGATATTCATAATGATATAATTATGAATGATGATATCCAGTGATATTCATAACAGTGATACATCACTTGATCACTTGAATCCCGTTATTCATCGATTTGCTCGAGCGGGCGCCAGTAACATTTCCATTGGACCCTATCACGTGCCAATGTAGCCCAATGGCATCTGGTTGATTAAGGAATATGAAGAGCCTCAAACCGTTCCTTCAGTGTCTTTACAAGGAAGTCTGACCATCTTATAGGTGGGCAGCCACTTGATCTTTTGACATCCCGTGGGATCCAGTCGGTAATGGCTCTAGTCCAGCGGTTGTCTCCAAATCGCATTACATGTCCAGCCCATCTGATTTTCCATGCCTTGGCAAATGAGACAGCGTCCCTGATTCTGGCTAACTTCGACCGAGAAAGTGGAAAGATAGTCTACAGCTGAATCTAAAGAAAACCATGTTTATGAAGAATGAACTAGTTCCTGAGGCCCCATTCACCCTCAATGGAACAAACATCTCTGAATGCAGCAGTTATGTGTACCTAGGTAGAGAAATCAACATGATGAACGACCTAAAACCTGAGCTGCGCAGGAGGAAGAGAGCGGCATGGAATGCCTTCAAAGGCATCGAAGAAATAGCTAAAAGGACAAAGAACCTCCGGCTCTGGGCACATCTCTTTGATTCCACCATTCTCCCTGCATTAACATACGCCTCAGAGACCTGGGCCCTACGAAAGCAGGATGAGAATGCTATTCGGGTCTCCCAGAGAGGAATCGAAAGAGCAATGCTTGGAATATCTCTCCTCACTCAAGTGAGAGAAGGAATCGGAGTTCTGACCTCCGTCGCTATTCCAGAACAGTGATACATAAGTCACATATATTGTTATTAATAATACAACACATAAAATAAGGTTTTACTAAACACAAGCTTGATTAAAATTGTAAATTATTTTTAAGAAAGGGAAAACAGATAAATGCTATAAAAAGAATTTTCTCCACTGCATGACAATATTATAAACTATTCCTTTTTTTGATGTGGCATATTAACTGATTTTCATATATCAATTCTCCTTGGATCCCTGGAATAAAGTCCACATGGTCTTGGTGCGTAATTTATTATTGTTGGAATCAGTCTTTTAAGATTTTGAGATGGCATTATTTCTATCAATGTTCATCAGAGATATAATCTGAATATTTGTTTAAAACAATGTTTGTTTTCTGTGCCTACCAGTGAAATGGTAGACTCAGATAGGCTCTTAGTAAAGATCTATTTCCTTGAGTCATCTGAAAGAACATTAGAAATATAAGCAGCAATTCTTCTTTGAAGCTTTGGTAGGTAAATAGTGAACTCATCCTGACCTAAGCTTCTGTTTCTGTAAAGATTTAATTACTGTTTAAATTTCCATTTTATTCTTCTGTTCAGCTTCCCACTTGCTCTTGATTCAGTGTTGGGCATTTGTGGATTCTAAAATTCTGGTTTTACTTCTAGGTGCTCTGATCCAGATGTATAAAATGTTCATATTAATTTCTTAGGATTTTTTTTCCATATCCTAGGTATGTCTTAATGTCTCCCAGCTTTGAGCTGCTTTATTGGGAGTATTCTCTCTTTTTCTCTCATGAACTTAAGAAAGAATTTCTCCAACCTATTTATTCATTCAGCCAGGAAAAGCAGCTGTTCATTTCATTGCCCTTTGAATTAGTTTCCTTGGTTTCTCCATCTTCTATTACTGCTCTAATTTTTATTATTTCGTTCATTCAGTTTTTGACTTTTCTATTTTCTCTAGCTGGGAAATTAACTGTTTTTATCTTTATGAGTCTCTGGACCAGCTACCTGGGCCGGATTGAGGAAGAAATTGCTGCAGGGTGGGTAGTCGATGATCTGGGCTGCAGATCGGCTGGTGGAGTTCTGAAGAGAGGAAGTCGGATGTGGAAATGGCGGCGCCATGGGTCGTTCTGGCCAGCTGTGGGCCAGGCTAGACCCACCATGCCCTCCGACTTGCTCATGAACGGCTGGGCCAGGGAGAAAGGGACAGCTCTACCCCATGCCCAAGAGTCCCTGGACCAGCGTACCTGGGCCATCTTAGACATGGGGTAGAGCGGTTCCCTGCTCTCCCTGTGCCCAGCCGTTCATGAGGCAGTCGGAGGCATGGTGGGTTCTAGCCTTGGCCCACCACCCCGGCAGAACCTCACAACAAGCCAGGACGACCCCCCACGCACTCCATGGGCGCCGCCATTTTCCACATCCGACTTCCCTCTCTTCAGAACTCCACCCAGCCGACCAGCCCATCACAGCTTGCTAGGCCATAAGCGCGCGCAGCGGTTCATCAATAAATGCTTTATTTGGAGGTGTTTAAATAATATGCCTCCCGCACAGCAAGCCTAGCAAGCTGCTCGTGTTGTTTTTGACATGCCAAATGCCAGTAACAACTATATTAGGTCATTCCCATGACCTAATATAATGGTTTGAGGCTCTTTATGTTCCTGTAGCAAGCCGATGCCCTTTGCTCTACTGGCATGAGACAGGACATATGGAGATATTACTGGTGCCCGCTCTAGCAAATAGATGATTAACGGGAAGATCGTGATCGATCGTGATATCTTTATGATATAAGCTAAATGCTATTGATATTAGCATATTGTGTATTGCTACCGTTGCTCTGTCTGTCTGTTTTGATACTTTGTGTCTTCATTTGAAGGAAATAGTTTTTTTCTTTGATTTCCTCTTTGTTTTAGTGGGTATTTAAGATTATGTTGTTCAGCTTGAATATCTTAGTTCTTTCCCACCTTTCTTTTTATGTTTAATTTCTTGCTAGAGGAAATTAATATCTTTATACATTTACAGAAATTATGCTAATGAGTAAGCTGGGAGCACTGCGGATGATAACAACAAAACAAGCAAATAAGACTCAAAAGAAAATAATATTCTGAGCTGTTAAGGCTTTTAAATAAAGGAAGAGGATGGGGGATTGTGACTTCCCCTCAGTGGGGTTCCAAGGCCCCAGGCTCAAGGGACTTCCTTTGATTCCATAGATTAAACAGTACTTGGGGATAAGGGGGTCACCATGGCAGCAGAAGCTGGGGGCGTCTAGCTAGGTCCCCGCAGAACTGACTGTCCATTAGGGCACCCGGTCTGTCTCCAGGGCAGACAATGTCCCCCATGACCCATGGTGGGAAGAAAGAACAAGACCAGAGATTCCTAAAGGTTGTTCTTTCATTGTTTCTTTTGTTTCACCAAGCTGCTCTCTGCAGAACCCTCTCTCCAAGGACCTCTGGATCGTCCCTGCTGGGTTCTCCCTACGGGTGCTTTCTTCTTGGGCTGTCTGTGTAGGCCCCGCTGCCTGGGCCTCTCACTCTAGAATTCTCTGTTTAGAGGTTTTCTTTTCAGGTCCTCTCCTAACACTATCCTTTCAGGCCCCTCTTTTCTTAGGTCCTTTCTGCTCAGGGCTTCTCTCTTCAGGGCCTCTTTTCTCGGGACTCCATCCTGTTTTTTTTTCTATTTCCTGTTTCTCTAACACCCCGACTATTTCTCTGAGATTCTCCCCTTGATCCTCTTGCTCTGTTGCCATGCTGTCTTGCTTCCCTGTAGCCCTGTGGTGCCAGCATGGCTCAGACACCAGGCCTTGTGGCTCTGGTGCTGGCCGTCCCGCCTGGGCACCAGGAGCAGCTTCTCTGGCCTGGTACTGGCTATCCAGCTCACCTGGACAAGGCGCAGGCCCTCCAGCCCAGCCAACAGGGACTGATGCTCTCCCGGACCCCTGTGTATAGTCTCCGGTCTCAACTCTGTAACAGTTTCTCAACTATAGAGCACTGTCTCTTTAAAAGGCCTTCATGAAAGGAATTCCTACACTGAGTCAATCATGCTCAAATATCCAATATCATATAAAGAAGCAGAAATAATGAAAGATAAGGAATAAAAGCACTTCAGACCCACAGCTATGCTGCTCGGCCAGTCTCATGTGGAAGCAACTCATGGAGCTGACCTCCCGGTAAGGGGATCGGCCAACCCCTGGCCGAGTCCAACATTGCTCCAAGGGTTTGTTCTCCTATGTGGGGGAGAGACCTGCACTGGCCAGACTCGGAGTGGAGTTTTGGGCCCTGCCCTTTCCTCCACCTCCATGCCAGTTGCCCCGGAAGAGTGAGACTCACCCACGCCAGACCCACAGCTCCCTTGGCCACACGATATTCTTAGAGAATGCTGATTTTAGGATAAGGTCCTTCCCATGATCTTTCACACTTATACATTGTATACAGTTCTAGACAGGTTCTAACTGATACCAGTAAGCCTAGCAAGAAGCCAGAGCAAACCACACATCATGCGGTCAGTCATTCTCAACATGCAGCCTCCATAGTTCCTCAGAGCTCCATCCAAGAGAAAACCTGATCTTTCCCCTTTAAGTTTCATCAGTAATTCCTCAGAAGAGAGCCTTCTACTGAGACTATACCACCTACACGGCAGAGCCTGGCAAAGCTACTTGTGTTTTATTTACTTGTTATGCCAAAAACTAGTAACTTTTATGGACCTCAGTTCCATGACCTGAAGAATGGTCTGTGGCTCTTCCTGTCCCTGGAGCAAGCAGATGCCCTTGGGTTACACTTGCTTGTGACAGGACTTATGGAGATGTTACTAGTCCCCGTCGCAAATTGATGAACAATGGGAAGACAGTGATACAGTGAAAGAATAAAAGAATAGTAGGTTGTCGCAGATTTACCCCCAACAGAGATCAGTAAGAGTCCCCTCCACCCACCCAGGGTGCTGATCCCTCTCTACCCAGGATAAGATAAACAGGAGGGGGCCTGTGGAAAGTGGGCAGGGCAAGGAAGATGGCTATGGAATGTGGGCAGGACCAGGAAGTTGACCTGGTGCACGTGCAAGATATGCCAGGCCTGGATAGGCTCATGGTGGGCATGCCCCACCTGGATGGACAGGTCAAGGGAGATGACCCTGTGTAGGTGCGGGACGTGCCCTGCCTACTTGCTCATGTGTCCGCACACCTATGGCTAAAGAGCAATATATCTTTTGTGGGTAGGTTAGAGATAAGATATTACAAACTCATTGGCTGTGTACTGGGCAGGTCCAGTTGTGATGGACAGCAGGAGTCTTCATAAGGGGCCTTTTGAGAAGGCTCAAGGTCCCTCCCTGTCTGTTCGGAGCTGCGAGTACATGTGGAAGATGGACCCTGGCTAGGCAGCATAATAAACTCTGCTTTGTTCATTGCGTTCCTGTGTGACTCTGTCTTGAAAGGGAATACGATTCCTGGACAGAACAATAAAAACTTGGTTTACCTTTTAGGAAAACAGCTATGAGAAATGATGATGTAGTGAAATATTTACTGTACTGAGACCAAATGTCTGTCAACATAGAATTTTGTACATTTAAAAACTCATCCTCAATACTGAAAGGAAAATAAAGATCTTTAATAAAAGAGTCATTCCAAAATTAATCAAAAATTTCCTAAACCAAAATGTGTACACTTTCTAATATTTAAAAGAATTTCTATTATTGGCATTTTTTTTTGCTCTTTTGAGCTGATGAGAGGATATATGAAGGACTTGCATAAATGTGTAATGGTACTAAATATTTATTTTCAAATCCTTTCACAATCCACTAGATTCTGCGTAATAGGAACATAAACTTTCTATCCCTAAGATTCACTAGGACCTTCACACATTTTTACATTTGATTTCTTTCCTTGTTATCCTCAAGAGAAATTTCAAACTACAGACCTGCCTTATAAGAAATGTTGGGTATTTAAAGAGGAGAAAAGTGTCTGAACTGCATCTTTAAACAAAGATGTGCTATAGAAAGAAGCAGAATAAGACCTTTTATTTTCATCAGTCTTAATTGTCTAAAATAAAATTTTGTGTGAGATATAGTCCTGTCTCTCAAGGTGTTGCAGGTGTGGCTGCGGTGCCAGGCTACATCGGCAGGTGAAAGACAGGAGACAGGCTTGTCTACACCCAGGGTTCTGCCCCTAAGGGCCCTGGATGGTTGAGGGTCTGACACAGAAAAAGACTGGGTCCTCTGGGATGAATCCAGAGCCATAGCAGAGCCTGGCAAGCTACCCATGGTGTATTCAATATGCCAAAAACAGTAACAATAACCGCATTCTCAGTGAAAAGAGATGTTACTGGTGCCCGCTTGAGCAAATTGATGAACAATGGGAAGACAAGTGACAAGTGAGAGATAGTATCAGGGGAGAATAGAGATGCCACAGGTGTGAAAGTGCCTTGCAGTAGTCCCTGAGGATGAAAGTGGCAATAAACTTTGGGGACCACTGAGTGTGCTCCAAAATAAATGCAAAACAGAAAGGCAGCATCTTGTTTGACTAACAAATAGAAAATAGACATTGTCTGCATGCTTAACCATATATTTCATGAATGTTTAGATGAACATGGTCATGCAATCATCCATTTCAGAAATAAAGCAATAATTTAAGAAATGGCAAGAAAGTACTTGGATTATTTTCATATAACATATTTAACTAATATTGGCATAGTGTAATTGAGGTAATATTTGGATTAATTATAAGTCTATATTTCAAACTCCAAGCCAACAGCCCAAATTAATCAAAGGGAATATGGCTGGGGAGATTATACGGGTAAAGTGCTTGCCTTGCATGCAGCCTGAATGAAATACAGCCTGAAGAAAGTGAAAGTTAACTTCCTAGAAGACAGTCATCAACATTGTTTTATTTGAAGGCAAAACAAATATTACAAGTATGTTTATTCTTTAAAACTTTTTTACATAAGTTAAATAAAGAGGAAAAGGGAAATTATGTGATTGTAACAGATAGATTTTTATGTGGGAAATCAGAGCAGATCTCATGTTCTATGATCTCTGAGTTTTAGGCGAGCTGAGTTCTGGACACAGACTAATAGGACTTTTCTCAGAATCTCATAAAACAATAAGAAAGATGCTGGTCAGTTTCCATGTAAAAACTATGTCCTATGATCTCTGAGTTTTAGGCAAGCTTATTTCTGAACAGCTTTTCTCAGTGTCTCATAAAACAATAAGAAAGATGCTGATCAGTTTCCATGTAAAGGCTCCCAGGGAATAAAGCCACTTCCAAGTTCACTCACTTACTTGGACAGATTCATTTCTTATTGTAATATGTGTGGAAATTTTACTTATTACTCCTTGTCTGGTTAGTGTCTTTCAATATTCCCTGACAATTAAGAAAATGACAAATACCATCAGTGATGGTACTATATACTCTAAAGCATCGAATCAGTGATATTAATTTTATTATTATTTGACTAATACTAGTCTTAATAAAGCCAGTTGCTAGACTATAATCTTAAACTCTAATTTTCAAGTTAATATCAACTGCAATGAATGAAAAATTGTTTTTAAGAATATTTCCATTCAAGGGGTGATTATATACTAGAATTATTTTCGCTGGTAATTAATAGTAAACATCTCCATTTTATTTATGGTTCTAGGTCTTGTAGTTACTGATTTTTGGCATATCAAACATGACACAGGTAGCTTGCCAGGTTCTGCTGTGCGGGTGGTATACTCTCAGTAGTAGGCTCTCATCTCGTGCATTTACTGATGAACCATAAATTGACAGAGAATGGCTTTTTTTCTTGGGTGGAAATCTGATGGGCTGTGGAGTCCGGATGTTGAAAATGACTGACCTCAAGGTGTGGGGGGGTTCCTCTGGCTTCTTGCAAGGCTCTGCTGGGATGGTGGGCCAGGGCTAGAACTTGCCTTCCCTCCTGGGCACCTCATGATCAGCTGAGCACAAGGAAAGCTGGTAGCAGCTCTGCCCCCTGTGTCTGAATCTTCACTTCTCTTCACTTGTATCACTTGTTTTCCGTTATTCATCAATTTGCTCAAGCAGGCACCAGTAACATCTCCATACATTCTGTTGCCTGCTAGTGTGCCAAGGGCATCTACTCACTACAGGAACATGAAGAGCCTCAGACTGAGTCATCAGTCACTAATTCCTTAAAACATATAGATGTTTTCAATTAAAAAGCACACAACAACTATAAGGCCAATGATATGCCACCTACAAAAGACTCACTTTAGGGGATGCAGAGATATTGTGAGCAGGGAGGAACCTTGCCATGCAGGCAGCAGGGCCCAGATTTGATTCCCAGTGCTCCAAATGGTTCCGAGTTCTGCCAGGAGTGATCCCTGAGTGCAAAGTCGGGTGTGCCCCCGCTCAAAACAAACAAAACCCTGAATCACTTTCATTTTCAACACATAAATATATGAGAATGGATAGATAAAAAAGGATAATATAAAGCAAATGGTAACAACAACAAAGAAGGAACAGTAGGAAGAAGCAGCTATAATTAAACCTGACAACAAGGTAATATATTGATTAATTACAAGTCTGACAACAAAGACCTTTAAAGTGGTTAAAAAAAAGAGAAAGGCCATCATATAATAATGAAAAAGAGTCAATCCATCAAGAAATGACAATTACTAAGATTTATGAACCCAACACAAAAGTAGCTAAATAAAGCAAAGACTAACAGAGCTAGTAAAAACATAAAATCACTTGATCACTTGAATCCCGTTATTCATCGATTTGCTCGAGCGGGCGCCAGTAAAATTTCCATTGGACCCTATCACGTGCCAATGTAGCCCAATGGCATCTGGTTGATTCAGGAATATGAAGAGCCTCAAACCGTTCCTTCAGGGTGTTGACAAAGAAGTCTGACCATCTTGTAGGTTGGTGGCCAAGTGATGTTTTGACATCCCGTGGGATCCAGTCGGTAATGGCTCTAGTCCAGCGGTTGTCTCCAAATCGCATTACATGTCCAGCCCATCTGATTTTCGATGCCTTGGCAAACGAGACAGCGTCCCTGATTCTGGAATAGCAACGGAGGTCAGAACTCCGGATTCCTTCTCTCACTTGAGTGGAGGAGAGATATTCCAAGCATAGCTCTTTCCATTCCTCTCTGGGAGACTCAAATAGCATTCTCATTCTGCTTTTGTAGGGCCCAGATCTCTGAGGCGTATGTTAATGCAGGGAGAACGGTGGAGTGAAAGAGATGTGCCCAGAGCCGGAGGTTCTTTGACCTTTTAGCTATTTCTTCAATGCCTTTGAAGGCATTCCATGCCGCTCTCTTACTCCTGCGCAGCTCAGGTTTTAGGTCGTTCATCATGTTGATTTCTCGACCTAGGTACACATAACTGCTGCATTCAGAGATGTTTGTTCCATTGAGAGTGAATGGGGCCTCTGGAACTAGTTCATTCTTCATAAACATGGTTTTCTTTAGATTCAGCTGTAGACCTATCTTTCCACATTCTCGGTCAAATTCAGCCAGCATTTGTGCCCCTTGGCTAATGTTTGGTGTTATTAGAACGATGTCATCAGCGAAGAGGAGGTGGTGTAGTTGCCGACCATCTATCTTCACTCCCATTCCTTCCCATTCTAATTGTTGCATGATGTTCTTGAGGGTGCCGCTGAAGAGTTGTGGTGAAATGGTACCACGCTGTGGAACCCCTCTTTTCACATTAATGATCACTTCTTTGTAGAAGTGACCACTTCTTGTAGAATGACACTTCTTTGTAGAATGACATCGGCAACTATCGCCCCATCTGCCTGTTGTCCGTCATCTACAAGCTGTTTACACGAGTCATCCTGAACAGGATTAGCAGGACACTAGATGAAGGACAACAATACGAGCAAGCAGGCTTCAGGGAAAGGATTCAGCACAATCGACCATATCCACACAGTAACCAAGCTCATCGAGGTTTGTAGGGAGTACAAGATGCCGCTCTGTCTCAGGTTCATTTGATTTACAGAAAGCCTTTGATTCTGTGGAGACTGAAGTGGTCATCGAAGCCCTAGCCAAACAGGGTGTTCAAACCCAATACATCAAGATCCTTCGTGAGCTGTATTACGGATTCACCACCAGGATCTCACCATTCTACAAAGAAGTGATCATTATTGTGAAAAGAGGGGTTTGACAGGGTGATACCATTTCACCAAAAGTCTTCAGTGCCACCCTCGAGAACATCATGCAACAATTAGAATGGGAAGGAATGGGAGTGAAGATAGATGGTCGGCAACTACACCACCTCCGCTTCGCTGATGACATCATTCTAATACACCAAACATTAGCCAAGGGGCACAAATGCTGGCTGACTTCCGACCGAGAATGTGGAAAGATAGGTCTACAGCTGAATCTAAAGAAAACCATGTTTATGAAGAATGAACTAGTTCCAGAGGCCCCGTTCACTCTCAATGGAACAAACATCTCTGAATGCAGCAGTTATGTGTACCTAGGTCGAGAAATCAACATGATGAACGACCTAAAACCTGAGCTGCGCAGGGAGTAAGAAAGCGGCATGGAATGCCTTCAAAGACATCGAAGAAATAGCTAAAAGGGACAAAGAACCTCCGGCTCCGGGCACATCTCTTTTGACTCCACCGTTCTCCCTGCATTAACATACGCCTCAGAGACCTGGGCTCTACGAAAGCAGGATGAGAATGCTATTCGGGTCTCCCAGAGAGGAATGGAAAGAGCTATGCTTGGAACTCCACATCGGGACCCATGGCCTAGAATGGAACGAACAAGGTGAGAGACTATCTGAGTTCATCATGTCCACTAAGACCATTCATGGGAACTCACCTTTCCAGAAGGCTGAAGCGAAACGTTGGACATGGGAATCACCTGGCGGACAGTTCCACAATGAAATTGACCACATCATCTTCAACCGACGCTTTTGTCTGACCGATGTAGCTGTCGTCCGCAAATTCCAAACAGGATCGGACCACCATCTCCTTCGTGCAAAAATTCTACTTCCCACAACGGGGAGAAAAGGCTGCAAAGTTTAAGAAGAGAATTCCCAGAACGACCACCAACTGGGAACACCATTGCAGCAACATGGGAAGATACCATCATTGACGACATCGATGAAGAATACAACCGACTGGTTCAGCACCTCCATGAATGTGCGAAGAATGCTGAGCGAGAGAAAGACACAAAAGGACTCTCATCTTCAGAAACTCTTGAGCTCCTTCACCAATGTGGCAAGGCGCTAGCCTCAGGAGACCAAATGCTAATGTCCAAACTTGCTAAACGGTACAGAGAAGTGATAAAAGAAGACCTCAAAGACAGAAGAGCAGAAATACTGGAAAATGCAGCAGAAGCTAGGAAAAGCATTCGCACTGCCCACCTGTCCTTCGCCAACTATAAGACCAAGATGACTGCCCTCTGACTCTCTGATGGATCTATCACATCTTCCAGAAAGGCAATGGAGAAGATTATCCAGGACTTCTACTCAAATCTCTTTGATAGCCAAATGCATTCAATATTCTAAAATTAATCCCACCACCATCATCTTCCACCAGTGACTCTTAACGCGAAAGTGGATTTGCCTGTGGTATTGGGTTCTTGAGTATTGTATTAAATTATTACATGTAAAAGTCAGAAGACTGAAAGTTAGTTTAAGGTACAGAGGCTACCATGTCCCTTCTCCAAGTTCTCTGTTACCCATGAATGAATTCCTGGTCCTGTCCCACACAGTCTACTCACATACCACAATGATGGCCTGGTGCTGATCTCTCAGTGCCTGCTGCTGGGCCTCCCACCTGTACCCCAGCGGTCCCTGTTGTCCTGTCCCAGCTTTTCTTAGTCTCCAACCTCCACCCTGTACACGTGGGTGAGACTCCTGTGCTCAGTACCTTGTTCTGTACCTGGGCATCCATGCTCTGCCTGAACTGGGCTATCCTGGGCATCCAAGCTTTACCATAACTTGAGTCTCGGAGCCTGTCCCATACCTCTATCTGCCCTTGCCTGGCCTTCTGTAGCCTATCTGTATTAGGCCCTACCTGATTCAAGGAGAAAGGGAGGGGACCAGTTGGGAGCAGCTGGCCAGAGAGAGAGAGAGCTTTTCTCTTCTCCCCTTCTCTCCTCTCACTTCACTTCTCTTCCTGGGGAGGAGCCTGGGGTTTCTTTTTATTCGTTGCCAATTCCCGCCCCAGGTGTCCCCCCTTCCACATTCTGATTGGCTACCTATTCCATGGGTGTGATTAGCTACCTGAGACTACCTCCCTGTAACAGGTCTGGGTGTGGAAAATGGCGGCCCTCATGGAGTGGAAGGTCCTCTGACTTCTTGCGAGGCTCTGCTGGGGTGGCGGGCCAGGACTAGAAACCACCATCCCTCAACATGTATGAATAAATGCCGAAAAGGCTAATGCCAACCTAGAACTGAGTATTAAATACAGGCAAAAGAAATGCACATGATGGCCTGTAAGTGTATGTAGTGCAACCCACAATGTATAAGAGAAGGAAAAGAGAGAGAGGGAGAGAGAAAAGAGATAAAGAACCTGCCATTTAGGCAGGCTATGGGAGGGAGAGGGAATTGGGACATTGGTGGTGGGAAATGGGCACTGGTGGAGGACAGGATGCTGGAACACTATGTGACCGAAACCTCCAAACATGAACAACGTTGTAATTGTATATCTCATGGTGGTATAATAAAATATTAAAAAAAATAAATAAAATTAAATTAACTTAACTATGAAAGTTGAAAAAAGAAAACTTGAGAATACTGTTGTACTCACTTGGGACAGTAAGTTCTTGTCTGAGGCTTTTCTAAAATGTTGATGCATCTAGCTTTCTCTATTAGCTTTTGCTAGTCGAGAATATTTGGCATCTTCTTTACATTTCTAATGATTTTGGTGTACTACTGAGCAGACGGCTCCTACTGGTGGGCAAGAGTGCATGTTAGGGTAGACCTAGCTTGATGGCACTGTTTGTACCTAGAATGTTTTAGATTGTAGATGTGTACTATAGTACACCCAGTCATAGTCACAACATGTATTTTAGTAGACCACATATTTTTATTCCCTAATGACATTTATCTGAAAGAATAAGACTTAATGGTGTCAGGAGTTAAGTTCACTAAATACCCTATACTAGTAAAACAAAATGTTAATAAAGAACCCAACATGAATAGCAATAAAAGTTTAAACTTTGAAGTGAATGAAATGAAAATCAAGAATAACATAATATATGAATCTATCTACACTTGTAGTGGAAAGAACATTGGATAATTAGATAGTATGAAAATAAACAAAAGAACATTTTAATTTCAGGTGTTTTGGCCTTGGGTTCACATACTGTTGTGCTTAGATCTTAGTCAGGAAACGATCAAGTCCATTTTACTCACTCTCTCACTGGGTCCCAAAAACATAACTTAGTTGAGGGCAGTTGAAGACATGTAAAACTGAGGAAAACCCAGCAAACCCCAAAATAATTTTTATATGTCATATGTATAATAGGAAACCTTAGCTGGGAAAGGAATCTAAACTACTCTGAAGAAAGTTTTGATGTTTCTTTTCCTCCTATCCCTTCACCAGTGCCCATTTTCCCACCACCCTGATTCACCCTGATTCCCTCCCCCCTCCCTAGCCTGCCTCTATGGCAGGTTCTTTATCTCTTTTCTCTCTCTCTTTCTCTCTCTCTTTCTCTCTTTCTCGCTCTTCCTTCTCTTACATATTGTAGATTGTAATACATACACTTGGAAGTTATCATGTGTATACTTTTCCTGTATTTAAGACTCAGTTCTAGGCTGGTATTAGCTGGAATACTGTATGACCGAAATCCAAACATGAACATCTTTGTAATTGTATATCTCACGGTGGTATAATAAAATATTTAAAAATAAATAAATAAAATAAATATTGACAATAGTGCCACTAGAATTTATCTCTATTAACTACGTCCTTTCTTTATTCTCTGTTCCCAACATACACTTTAAAATTTTAATTTATCCTCTGTATTTCTCAATTATAATAATATAGGTAAGACAAAATGCCTATAATGTCTGACCTAAATAAATATATAGGTAAGACAAAATACAGCAAAATACCATTTGCTGCATGCTGCAAAGGGTCGTCCCAGCACAATCCTTCTGAGCACTTTTTAGGGAGTGCTTAAGGGAGCCCTCCTTTTCCGTATTTATCCTAAGAAACCCTCACTTCAGTTCATGCTCTTCCTTTTTCCATGCAGAGGGAATAGCTGGTGAAATTCCCTTCAGGGTTGCTGATGTTGTAAAGTTTGGAAAACTCTTATTTTTAATGGGGGGGGTGAAGCCAGTAATATTGATTGTAGGATGTTGGATCTTCATCCAATATATATTGAATGAAGCCAGTAATATTGATTGTATGGTCCTGCCCACCCCCCTTACTCCCATGCTAACATTTTAAACCCAGTTGGCTGGACTTTACCCAGAGCGATTCCACGTGGATCTAGCCCACATTTCGTGTACCTAAATGTCAGGTCTTAGAAAAATACAGCAAAGATCAGATACCTCTGTCCGTCATGCATCGTACATGCCTGGGGAAAGTTGCTATTTACTCTTCAGATGGGAGAAAACTGTCTCTGGGTCACCCTGTATGATGCTCAAGGGTTGCTCCTGGCTCTGCACTCAGGAATTGCTCCTAGGGGTGCTCGGGGGACCCTATGGGATGCTGGGGATGGAACCGGGTTGGTCACGTGCAAGGCAAATGCCCTTCCCTCTAGATTATTGCTCTGGTCTCTCCCCACATTTATTAAATGGATTATGCCCCATGAGACAGACATGGGGCAGAGCTGCTACTGGATCTCCCTGTGCCCAGCCGCTCATGAGGTGCCCGGGAGGGATGGCAGGTTCTAGCTCTGGCCCGCCACCCCAGCAGAGCCTCGCAACAAGCCAGACGACCCCCCCCCACTCCATGAGGACCTCCATTTTCCACATCCGGACTTACCCCTTGTCAGAACTCCACCCAGCAGACCAGCCTATCACAGCCCGGCTCGCGCAGCTGCTTGCGCCACACGGTTCATAAATAAATGCTGGATTTTGAGATGACTACAAGAGTATGCTACCTGCACGGCAGAGCCTGGTAAGCTATCCGTGTCGTATTTGACATGCCAGATACCAGTAACAATTATAGACCTCATTCCCATGACCTGAAGGAATGGTTTGAGGCTCTTTATGTTCCTGGAGCGAGCAGGTGCCCTTGGGCTCTACTTGCATGAGACAGGTCATATGGAGATGTTACTGGTGCCCACTCGAGCAAATCGATGATGAACGGGAAGACAGTGATACAGAATGGCCTTATTTTTCCATGTGTGACAAAGTGGAAACTGTACATGGACTTTTCTTACAGATGAAGAATACTATACTCTCAAATGTCCAATTACTAATCCAACAGAACACAAGTGTTTTCTTTCTCCTTGGTTGATGGTCTGACATAGAAAAAAGACTGGGCCCCTGGGATGAACTCGAGTCATGGCGGAGCCTGGCAAGCTACCTGTGGTGTATTCAATTTGCCAAAAACAGTGGCAAAAAGGACCTCATTCCCAACAAATGGAAATGTTACTGGTGCCCACTCGAGCAAATCGATGAACAATGGAAAGACACGTGAAACAAATGATTATTTTACTATATTCAGCCTATTCAGGGCTGACTACTGAAAATGGATTCAGGTGTCATACCTGGAATTGCTCTGCCAAGCTATGGTGGTGACAGGAAGCAAACAATTATCCTAAGTTTACTTACACAACAGAATAATGAAGAAGCACATGTCCTTTAGCACTTTCTATGAGGGGAAATGTTTGAAAGTTCAAAATTCAAGTCATATACTGTTTTGTTTTGCATTTTGAGCCACACCTGGTGATGCTCAGGGTTACTCTGTCTTTACACTTAGAAATTACTCCTGGTGGTACTCGGGGACCATATGGGGTGCTGTTTATCAGACCTAGGTCAGCTGTGTCCAAGGAAAATGCTCTAACTGCTCTGCCATGAACTCTGGCTCCAGTTCAAGTCATTTATAAACCTTCTTTAGACACAATAAATACCTAAGGAAACAATGTCATATAGATTGGCTCATCTTTCAGCCATGGAAGTCCAATGCAGGCTTCATAATCAATCCTCGTGGATGGAAAGAGAAATCCCCAGGGCTCTAAACCACTATACACTCTTTAGATATGTTTTCTATATTTGGTAATAAAGGAATGCTGTTGGGGCCTGATGGGTACCCAGTAACATTGGGGTCCATCAGTTTCCATGACCATTCTTGGGGGGCTGACAACCATAGAACAAAAGGCAAAGATTCTCGTTCAGATAATACAAAAGCCTTCTACCAACCTCGACTCCACACCAACAGTTACACACACTGCCACCACCACAAAGGCTGACAGAGCAAATGCTGTTGACACTGTGCTCTATCTCAACCATGTGTACAGAATGAGCTCACCCACACATGTGTGTCTCTCTTGCCCGTATTCTCTGACCATGTGCCTTGTCTCCACCAGCCAGGCAAAGCCAAAAGCCTCCCTAATCCCCTGGGAGTGGGCCTAACAAAGTCAAAATAGCCTCTTTCCATGTGCCAATCCCCAGGTGTCTATGCCAGGGCTCAAGCTTAAGAGATGGGGCCCTCACCCCCAACCTCCCACCCCTCACCCCTTCACCCCACCTCAAGCTTAAGAGATGCTAATGTAGAGCACTTTTCTGCTCCCAATGTAGTTTTCTTATGTAAGCACATCAGGAGAGGGAGAGAGAGACATAAGGTTAACATTCCTGGGGAGATTATGTGATATAATCCAAACTAGGTTCCCCAAATCAGATAGATGATCCCTTTCAACCCCCTCAAGGTCCTGTCTCCAGTTGCAAACTGTCTTTGATATATGCTCCAGGGCATTTGTTAGTGCACTTTTTTTTGCATTTTTGGGTCACACCTGGCAATGCTCAGGGGTTTCTCCTGGCTCTGCACTCAGGAATTACTCCTGGCGGTGCTCGGGGGACCATATGGGATGCTGGGGATCGAACTTGGGCCGGCATGGGTTGGCTGCGTGCAAGGCAAACGCCCTACCCGTTGGACCATCACTCCTGCCCTGTTAATGCACTTTTTTGTCTGTAAAGCCAAGCACAGCTTGTCAAGACAAAACTGATTATGGCTTTGCTGATTCAGAGCAGGGTCTACACCAAGGATCCCATTTCTTCGTATCAGGGTGGCTCTCTTTATAGTACCAGAAGAATGGGGTGTGAGGAAGTTAATCCAGTCAAAATGTTACTGGGGCTTATAGTTAGAAAAAATGATGGATATCCAGGAGCAATCAATTCAGAGTCAAACTAACTCGCAAAGTACTTGCCCCCTACACTCCTTTTCTGTTTACACAGAAAGAAATCTCTTTGTCCTAAGCACATGGCCTAAGGATAGCTAATGGTTTATAAGAAGGAGAATAATCTCTTTAGTAATGCAAAAATCCAAGACTAGTAGGTAGGGCATCACCCAACAGAATGCAATTCACAACAAATTCACTTCACATTTGCCTAATTTGAAAGCTTCTGGGAGGTACAGATAAGTCAGCCTACTCCAAATAATTGCTCCTCAAATTCCATCATATTTTCTGCTATAAGTCCATATTTTCTGCTAAAGTCCATCATAATTCCATCATATTCCATCAAATTCCATCATATTTTCTGCTATAAGTTCATATTTTCTGCTATAAGTACAATCTAGATTGGATATATTTCCTCATACCACCGCCAATCCCTGCATGGGACTTGATTATATCAGGAGGAGTCTACCCGGACTACTATATGGGGTCCATCCTTAGTGAACTTAGCTCTACAAAAGATCAAAGGAAAGGTCATAATGGCTTGTCTTATGATAAGCTTAGAGGGTCTCCAAGTAAATAGAACTAGAGGACTTTAGAAATTGCCCTGGAGCACAGTAGACCACACAAAGGACCTTGTGGGGATGGAGATATTAATCTAGCACAGAGACAAAGTTTGAATTCTATTACAAGATTCTTCCCATGAAAATACACCCTAGAGATATTAAATCTCAGGGTAGTTCTTTATGCCAGCCCCCTCTATGGTGTTCTGCATAAGTTGTCTTGGGAGGAAGGCAACAAGGCCTCACAGTAGCATCACTAAGCTGGAATCAGAGGTGTGGCTCACCTGGGGATTTGCATGAGAGAGCTGGTTTTTATTTTGTAAAGGCTGACCCACAAGAGGTTTACCACTTTCTGCGTTTTGGCCTTGGCTGGCAGAAGGGACAAAGGAGCTTGGTCAAGAGGCACATATATGTGTGTGTGGGTGACTTCTTGATCAGAGAGCCATGGTCAGGGACTCTGATGGGCAGCCGTGGGTCTGTGGGAGCCTGTTGGCTGGTGTGGTGCTGGCAGAGTGTGTTTAACGATTGGCTGCAGTAAAAGGATTTTTGGATTATTTGTACTGAACTTGTGGCTTTTGTTCATCTGTTGTAGGCCCACCAAACATGACAAGAGAACCTGGTGCCTACAGTATTGTTGGCGACCCTCATGGCCCCAACACAGGCAGAAATAAGGATATAATAAAATTTAGAGCAGAAATCAATGCACTTGTATACAACAAAATAGTACAAAAAGACCAAGGAAAGCAAGAGCCAGCTCTTTGAAAAATTAACAAGATTTATTGAACCACTAGTAAGACTCACAAAGAAAGAGAGGAAGAGAACTCTATAAACCGAATTAGCAATGAAAAGTGGGCATCATAGCCTAACCACAGAAATTTATGATAATCAGAGATTTAAGAATCTTTATTTCAAAAAACAAGAGATTGTAGACATAGTTTTAAATTCCATAATTCTTATTACCTCTCAAGGCTGAACAAAATGACTTGAAGTACCTGAGCAGGTATATGACTATCAAGGAAATTGAAACAGTAATAAAATGTCTTCCAAAAAAACCAGAGCCAGGTCCATATGAAATTCACTAGTGAATTCTTCCAGATCTTTAAAAGTACTAATTGCCAATCCTTTTCAAGCTTTTAAGGTAATTGAAGAAACAGAAGCATTTCCAAACTGTGTCTATTAGGCACATATAATCCAGATTTCAAAAGGAGACAGAAACACCATAAAAAAAGAAAATCTCTGGGATGGAGGACAGTCTAGTGGGTAGGGCATTTGCCTTACACACAGAAGGCCTGTGCCGACCTGGGTTCGATCCCCAGCATCCTATATGTTCCCTCGAGCACCGCCAGCTGTAATTCCTGAGTGTAGAGCCAGGAGAAACCCCTGAGCATTGCCGGGTGTGACCCAAAAAAAACAAAACAAACAAAAAAAATATATATATATATATATCAGGCCTGTATCTTTGTTAAACTCAGATGCAAGGATCTTCAACAAAAACAAGCAAATAGATTCCATCCTATGACTCATTCAAATTATCACACACTATGACCAATTAGGATTCATCCTGGGGAAGCAAGAATAGTGTAACATTTGCATGTCAATCAACATAATACATCAACCAATAAAAATAAAAACCATAAGATTATAACAATCAATGCAGCAAAAGACTTTGACAAGATTCAGCACCATCTCTTTGTAAAAACTCAATGAAGTGGGAGTTGAAGAAACTTTCCTAAACAGAGTATGGATGTTTGAAAGCTATATGATTGGAACCTAGTCATGAACAAACAAGGGAAGTGTCATGCTGGCTTGCCCTAGATAGGCAAGACTATTTCAGCAAAAGAGAAGGGCATGTTAAAACTACCCTGTAGCAGAGTAGGATGAACAAGGACCTTCTAGATATTGAAAATAACCACCTGGTATTCAGAGAGTTCATAGTTTGAAATTAGGATGTGAATATACATCCATTAGATGTATTTCTTTATACCAGCCCCTTCTCTACAGTGTTTAACATAAGAGATGATCTCAGTGGAAGTGACTAGGCCCTAGCATTGTCATTTGTGAAGACCTGAACCAGAGATGTGGCACCATCTAACATCTGCACCCTAAGAGCTGGTTTGTTGATCTTTGATGATGCACCCCCACCCGGTAGAAAAGATTTTAGATTTTGGACTTTTGGGAATGAGAGGAATGACTAAGGGAAGAAGCAACCAATTGGTGGGAGATTTGTGTCTGAGCACATGGTCACAGAGGTCTGATCAGCAGGTATAGGTGTAGGGAACCTCTTGCCCTGGATTGTAGTAGAGTTTGTTTATTTGCTGGTGTTAAGTAAAAAGCTTTTTTGGAACTGTGCTGAACTCGGGGATTTTGTCCATATGTCATCGGCCCTTGAGATAACAAGGGAAGTCAATGCCTGGTATAGTTGGGGTAGTCAGTAGGTACCCAACAACAGAGAAACAGAGATAAGATAAAGAAACAGAGAAAAGACAGAGATATACGAAAAAGAGGAGAGAAGAAAGAGAAAGAGGTCCTCAGGAGAGAACCCTGAAGAGAGAGTACAGAGAAGAGTGAAACTAAAAAGAGAAGTCCTGAGAGAGGACCTGAAAAGAGACGCTCTGAAGAGATGTGTCCTGAAGAAAGAGGCCCTGAAGAGAGGAGCCTGCTGGAGTTCCTGCTGGGAAGGAGAGGTCCCTGGAGAGAGATTCCTGGAGTGAGGTGGAGGAGGGAGCAAGAGAAGACAGATTAAAAGGAGACTTTCAAGAGCCTGTGTTCTTGTTCCTTTCTCCATTGGTTGGGGAATGGTCATAGGCCCTAGATGCAGGCTGTGGACCATAATGGATAATGAGTAATGTTGGGGACCCTACTGAGCCCCAGCATCAGCTGCCTTGGTTATCCCCTGACCTGAATAGTGTTAGGGTTCAGGCTGGTCCTGTGTACTGTTGGGCCCCTTGGAGCCTTTAACATCTGGACCTGGACCTCAATGGGAACTTTCACATTTAGCAAGTCTCCTTCTAAGTATTGGAGATTGATCTCAGTAATGAACGCATCCTGACCTAAGCTTTCGTTCCTCGAAAGACTTATTAGGGTTTCAATTTCCTTTGTGATCTTTTGTTTCCCATTTACTCTTAACTCAGTGTTGGCATTTGCAGATTTTAAAACTCTGTTCTTTACTTCGAGGTGCTCTGATTAGTAGCATTTATGCTACTAAATGAATGACTTATCATTCATATTAATTTCTTGGGATTTTTTGCATTTCCTAGGTACATCCTAATATCTCTCTTCCATTTCTGAGCTGTTTTATTGGGGTATTCTTCCCCCACTAATGTGCCTCGGAAAGAATTTTTCCAAGTTGTTTATTCATTCAGGAGAGAGAAGCAGCTTTTTGCTTCAGTTATCCTTTCAATTATTATCCATGGTTTCTCCATCTCCTATTTCTACTCTAATATCTGTTTCCAAAACCTGTTCAGGTGCCAGGTGTCGGGGCCTCGTCCAGACGCCAGGACTGATCAGTTCAACGGTATTAGGCTTTGTCAGGTTCCCTGCCCATGCTCAGGGAACAGCAGAAGCCACACCTGGCTAATGGATACAGAAACATGACCACAGTTCTTTGAAAGTCCAAAGTTTTATTTATTCACACACCATAGAAACAGCAAGCACAGAGAGAGAGCGAGAGCGAGAGAGTCAAGGCAAGCAGAGGAGAGCTAACCAAACTAACTCACTCAGACCTCCTTCCCTCAGACCTCCATGCAACACTCCAACCTCTCCAACTAAACTCCAACACACTCCCACCCCCAGCCAAACAAGAGAGTCCCTTTCACAGGTATTCAGGCAAGAGTTTCAAAAAAGCAGGGGGCAGTATTTCACAAAGGCTGGCATCAAAGCAAAAAGGGCCTTATTACTCTGAAAACAAACGAAATGAGGACTTTCTCTCACCAGGCTCAAGTAATATAGGCACCTTTGCCCCAAATTCCTGGCAGCGTGGAACCTCAGGATGTTAATTTCTCTTACCTTGAGCTAGTAAACAATTATTTGAATGATATTTTTAGTCATTTTTGTATAGATATATTAAGAGGGATAGGAATTTATCTATACCCTGGATTAGGGTGACCTTTCCTGGGGAGATCATACCATATAGTCCCTACTATATTCCTCTCACCATATAGATCATTCCAGCCACTTAGGGTGCTTATCAATTTCTTTAGGTAAACATAGAGCTCCTTCTCTGACCTTGATATTTCTTTTTCTTTTTTTTTTTTTTTTTTTTGCTTTTTTTGGTTCACACCTGGCGATGCTCAGGGGTTACTCCTGGCTCTGCACTCAGGAATTACTCCTGGTGTTGCTCGGGGACCATATGGAATGCCAGGGATCGAACCCGGGCCATCACAGGCCAGCTGAGTGCAAGGCAAACGCCCTACATGCTGGACTATCACCCGGCCCCCATTGCTGCTTTTGCTCTGTCCCATATATTCTGATACTTGTGGCTTAATTTCTATTCATTTCAAGGGAAGCCTTATTTCCTTTGACTTCCTCTTTGACCTAATGGATGCTAAAGATTATTTTTTTTCGGTTTGTATATCTTAGTTCTGCCTTCCCTTTGTTTTTATGGTTAATTTCTATCTTCTGAGAGGAAATTAACATATTTTATAAGCTTAAAGAAACAATGCAAATGAGGAACAAAAGAATTACTGTGACTGTTGGGGTCGGAAAAATAATCCAGTGGGTAGAGTGTTTGCCTTTGCGGGTGGCCCACCTGAGTTAAATCCCTGACATCCCATACAGTCCCCGAAATGCTGCCAGGAGAAATTTCTAAGTGCAGAGCCAGGAGTAATCCCTGAACATTTCTGGGTGTGACCCAAAAAAGAAAAACAATCCTATGATTGTTAACACCTCAGAATGATAGCAGATAGCCTTTCACATGACCAAATCCAGTTCATGTAACAGGTACTATGTATGATTCCCCAAGCACCACCAAGGACCACTCCAAACAATAGAGTCAAGAATAGCTGCTAAGAGCTGCCTCTGGTCATAAACACTGTGAGAAAAAAAAAGATGAAATAATCTCTGAAGTGAAGATATTGCTAGTGCATGGTTGTGATGTGCTCAGTGATACGCTGTAAAGACATGAAATTATTCTTTATAGTTCAGTTTAATAGAACTTTTTGATCTTGAACTTATAGTAATAAAAGCTGCAAATCAAAATATGACTACACTCCCAAAAACAATAATTGACAAGTATATAGTGTGTATAAAATAGCCAATAGTATAAAATGAAAAATGAAGGAATGCCCATATTGTTTTCCAAAAGAGCTGGACCAGTCGGCACTCCCACCAAGGGTGGATGAGAGTCTTTTTTCCCACATCCACACCAGCACCGGTTGTTCTTGCTGTTTTGGATGTGTGCCAGTCTCTGTGGTGTGAGATGGTACCTCATTGTTGTTTTGATTTGCATCTCCCTGATGATTAAAGATGAAGAGCACTTTTTCATATGCCTTTTGGCCATTCAAATTTCTTCTTTTTGGAAGCTTCTGTTCATTTCTTCTCCCAATTTTGATGGGGTTGGCTGTTTTTTTCTTGTGAAGTGCTACCAGTGCCTGATATATCCTGGATATTAACCCCTTGTTAGATGGGTATTGGGTGAATATTCTTTCCCATTCTGTGGATTGTCTTTGAATATCCTTTCCCACTCTGTGGATTGATATTGAGCTCCCATTTGATCCAGCAATAGCACTGTACTCCTGGGAATATACCCAAAGACCGAAAAACACATAGCAGAAACACTATCTGTACTTCTTTATTCATCTCTGCGCTATTCACTATAGCTAGAATCTGGAAACAACCTAAATGCCCGAGACCAGAGGACTGGCTAAAGAAACTGTGGTTCATCTACACTATGGAATACTATGCAGCTGTCAGAAAAGATGAAATTATGAAATTTACCTGCAAATGGATGGACATGGAGACTATCGTGCTGAGTGAAATTAGTCAGAAGGAAAAGGACAGATATAGAATGACTGCATTCATTAATACGACATAAATAGATACCAGTGTTTTACTAAATGTGGGAAATGGTAATGGCAGATTAAAACTCACCATTGAATATACACAAAGAGATTAAGTGATAAACTCTAAATATCTGCAGGGCTAGCCACAATGTGTAAAAGAAGAGGGAAAGAGATGCAGAGACAGACAAAGAGAGGAAACAGGGCTACCTGCTATTGAGGCAGCCTGGGGGTGGGTGGGAGGGGGGGGTACATTGGTGGTGGAAATGGGTCACTGGTGGAGGGATGGGTGCTGGAATACTGTATTGCCAAGAACCAATTATGAACACCTTTGTTATTGTATGTCTCACGGTGGTATAATAAAGAATTTTTAGAAATTTAAAAAAAGAAAAATTAAAATCTCTAAAAAAATAAAGTGAAAATGGGTAACAAAAACCTAAAAAAAAATAAAATTAAATTATGGGATAAAACAGACATTTGACTCAATAATGACGGAAAAATACTCTTCAAATTAATACAGACACTGAAACAAAGACATATAAATGACAGAAAGCACAATACAATATCAAATTTAAAGGTATTTATTATAGAGAAATAATTTTATAACTGAAAGAAATAAAAGATTTTGATCAATCCAAATTGGACCAGAGAGACATAGAGCAGATATATCGCATTGATTTGATCCCCTAAGCAATGCAAGAAGTATTCTTGGAGTGCAGAGTTCAGCGTAAACCCTGAGCATTGTCAGACGGTAGCGACAAAACTAGGAAACAAAACACAAAAGAAAATAATATTCTGAATCATCTATTGAAATGCACACATAAATATATTATGTATAAAGAAGCGGAAATAAACATTACATGTATATTTTTGAAAACAAGCATAAGAAATGAGCATGTAATTAAATATTTACTGTTCTGAGGCAAAATGTCTCTCAACACAGTACTCTGTATATTAAAAATCATCCCCAGAAATGAAAGGAAAATAAAGACTTTATGGAGTCAGTCAAATTTAAAATAATCAAGAACTTCAAAAAACAAAAATTTCTTCACTTTCTAATGTTTAAAACGTTAATATTCTTAGCATTAATTTTGTCCTTAAAGCTAATGAGAGAAATATATCAAGGGTTTGAACGGTATGGTATTGGCACTGAATATTAATTTTAAAATCATTTCACAATCCCCTAGGTTCTGCCTATTCTGAACATAAAGTTTCTATCAATAAGGCTTACTAATTAGTAAGCCTTATGAACATTTAATTTATTTCTTTTGATCAAGAATAATTTCAAGTTATAGACGAGTGTTGTAAGAAATGCTAGGTATTTTAAGAAAAGAAAACGGTCTGAAAACTGCATTTTCACATAAAGAAAGAAGTGCTTGGGCCAGAGCGATAGCACAACAGGTAGGGCATTGCCTTGCATGTGACTGATCCGGGTTCTATCCCTGGCATTCCACATGGTCCCCCAAGCACTCCCAAGAGTAATTCCTGAGCAAAGAGCCAGGAGTAACCCCTGAGCATTGCCAGATGTGACCCAAAAAAAAAAAGAAAAAAAAGAAAGTAGTGCTAAAGAAAGAATAGGGGAAACAGAATAAGAACTTTTATTTTGATCATCCTTAATTTTTTCTCTAACAAAACTTTATGTGCTTTGTTTTGAGTACTACTGGGGGAATAAGATGTAGAAGATGTGAAGATGCTTTCAATGGACTCCTGAGCATGAGGACAAAGATAGGAATAAAGTTTGGGGGCTACTGACTGTGCCCCCCAAATAAATTAAAAACATAAAGATAGCATCTAGTTTGACTACTAACTGCAAAATATATATTTTATACTTGCTTTTCCATATTATGAGTTTAGAGAAACATGATCATGCAATCATTCATTTGAGAAATAAACCAATAATTTAAGAAATGGAAAACAAGGACTTAGATTCTTCATGTAACATATTTCACTAATATTGGCATAGTATAATTCATAGTCTGTTTGAATTAATTATATTTCAACCTCTAAGTCAACTGCTTAAGTGAATCAAAGGGAACATGGCTAGAGACATAATATACAGGTAAATGCTTGTCTTGCATGCAGCCTGTTCTGCTAAGTATCCAACAATTCATCTGATTTCCCAGCAATTACCAGGTTTTTTCACTGTGTAAAGATTCAGGAGAAAGTCCTGAGCACTGCAGATATGGTGAAAAACTGAATAATGAAAAGGAAAGCAAAAAAAAAAAAAAGAAACATAACAAGTAGTGGATGTTACCGAAGTGAAATGAACAGAATCGTACAAATTGCTTAAACTACAAGCTACACAGTCAGTGGAAAAATGTATATAAAAGTAAGCTGTCTGGATGTCACTAGATTATTGATGCAATGAGAAGACATAGATGAGCTGATCAAAAACTAACATTCATATGTTATGTATAAGATACCTACTTTCCATACCTTACCATATGCTGTGCATAAGATACCTACTTTCAGTATAAGGAGACATAAAGATTAAGAAGAAATGATGAGTTATTAAAGTCCTTAGGGATAGAGAGAGATACAGGGGTAAGACTTTTTGCTTTACAGAACCATATACATTGCCCCAGGAACCTTCATTAAGTGATCCCTCAGCAAAGAGCCAGAAGCAATTATTGAGCACAGCCAATATAGCAGCAAAGGAAATTTTTAAAAAATTCCATCTAGCATCAATTAAAGATAGGTACAACTACATAAATTTCAGAATGAGCAGACCTCAGATCAAAGCAAATCATTCAAGGACTAAGATGTGTTAAAGGAATCAATTCTTCAAGAACACACACTAGTTTTTGGTGTCTATGTTCTTGCAACTGAGTCAAATACAATGCAAAAGAAACAACTGATTAAAGATCAAAGAAAAATAGATAATTATTCTCTGAAATTTTAAGGCATCTCAAGGGTGTCTGAGAAGAAAATTGCATAAGTAAATAAGAGGACGTTATCCATGATAATGAGTCAGTGACAGGATGGTAGGGAGAAATAAAGGTGGTAAGAAATGATAGAGCCAAAAAGAAAAGCACAAAGTTAACAAAACTGAAATAAGAGACAAATTATTTAAAATCCAAACTTAGAAAGATCCGTTTCATCAGCGCATGCTGGAGGTAAGTGAGGGGATATTTGAGGGAATCTGGGAAGAATTGTGGAGGAAGATGGATACCAGTGGTGGGATCCGTACTGCATTTTTTTTTTTTTTGGGTCACACCCGGCGATGCTCAGGGGTTTCTCCTGGCTCTGCAGTCAGGAATTACTCCTGGCAGTGCTCGGGGGACCATACGGGATGCCGGGGATCGAACCCAGGCCAGCACAGGCTGGCCACGTGCAGGCAAACGCCCTGCCCGCTGGGCTATCGCTCCGGCCCCAGTGCTGCAATTTAAACGTCTAAATCTCAACAGAAGAAAACAATAAGAAGATGGAAGGTATCAAATATTGGCACATTTTGTTTCTGAATTGATATCTAATATTAATTTCCCTTCAATTTTTCATTACTTCTCTGTCCTTATAAATTCAGTTTTACTACTTTTATTACTTGCATTAATTTCCTTATTATGTCGATAAGGTATATTCACATGTACATAAAATGTATGTTGTCCTTAAACACAGGACTAATTAACAAGGACATTTATTTAAGTTTATTTAAAAATATCCTAAGTAGAATAAGCTAGCTTTCTGTAACTGATGTACTTTGAGAGATCTTTGAGAGATCTATAATATGGATACATTTACTGAATAGTCTGGAATCAGAAGAAATAGTATGATGAACTTTATGAAAACAAAAATATTTCCAATATAAATAGATGGTTATACCTGGTTACTATAAGAAATATCATTAGATTTATGCGTAATATAGAGTAACTTAATGGAAGCTAAATGGATAACAAAGTTGCATTTAAGAAATTCTAAGATTTGTTGTCAGTTGTCAGGGTATGTAGAACTGGCATGTTTGGTTGCTAAGCAGCTGAATCTAGAATGAAATCATCAGCAATGGTCAAAGGAAAGGTTAAAGGAGTTTTATTTCTATTCCATAAGATCTGAAGTGAAAATACCTCTTTATCATAATGGTAAGATAAGTAATACAAACTATATCAATTTAGTTGTTAGAAAATCTAAGGAGAGTTATTGACTGGCTTGGGAGTCCTTCAAAAAATAATCTGTAATGAGTAGCTCACAAATATTTTTGAACATGTAAATACATATGCATTAAAATCTTGGGTAAACACATGTTTGGTTCAAATTTAACTCAATTTGATGTCTCTGAAGGCACAAAACTATAGTTTAATGGACTGGAAGTAATTTTGGAAAACAGCAAATTAGGGCATAAATGAGTGAGAAAGAAATGGCAATTAGGATAGAGAGATTGAGGAACTTGATGTAAATTGGATATAAAAGTCTCATAAAATATGGTGCATACAAGTATGCTTATGTAAACTTGACACTTATATACCATAGACATATAATGTGACACTTATATTATGTGCCATAGCAGAGCTTAGATTATGTTTTAGTATCTCAGAAAGGTATATTTCTGGATTCATAATAAAAGGTAATGTATTGAAGATATATGTATATATACATATATATGTATAATTATACATATGTGTTCCTGCCCCTCGAAATGCTGCAGGTGTGGCTGTGGTGCCTGGCTGTGTTGGCAGGTGACAGACAGGAGACAGGCTTGTGTACACCCCCTGCACTCTGCCCTATGGGCCCTGGATGTCAGACCTCATTGTCTGACATAGAAAAAAGACTGGGATGAACCCAGAGCCTCGGCAGAGCCTGGCAAGCTACCTGTGGTGTATTCAATACACCAAAAACAATAACAATAATGGACCTCATTCCCAACAAATGGGATATTACTGGCACCTGCTCGGGCAGGTCGATGAACAATGAGAAGATAATTGACAAATAACATATGTGTATGTATACACCAAATAACGTCTTATATTTCTTTGTCCTAATATATGCCTGCAAGCTGAGAGCAAGGAATATATTCTGGCATTTTTATGTTGGCCGTTTTTTCCCAATAGTACAAGGCTCCTATCGGTAATCCCTGATTTCTATTACAAGGATTCTTACTCCATATAATGAATATGTGTCAAAAAAGTTAAATAAATCTTCTTAGATCCTGTTGTTTTACTTAGTTTTGAAAATATTTGTTTTCAGAGTTTAGTTTTCTTAGTGTGGACTTCTACAACTTTGTCATGGCTTCTGCTTTGGTGCTAATAAATGGTGTGTGTACACATGTGCCATAAAACTTAGATGTTTTAATAATTACTGTAGTCCTTAACATTCAGAAGGTCCCTAGCATTGTATTAACAACAAATACACTATCCCTTGTATAGCCTTTTAATAAATATTTGGTACGAGAAGAATTCTTGATATTTTAATTTGAATTACCATTATTAAAATTCAATAATAAAAATCTGTGATAAATGATAATATATATATATATATATATATCTTTAAGTTTATTGAGGATTTTAAAATCAATCATAAAGTTAACCAGGAGCTGAAAATTTGTAAAACAAAGATTTTAGATTTCATAACTTTTTTTGAACAGGAACCAAACAGTCAAATCAGAACTAGTATTCTTACACTCTTTACACATTTTGAATGAATTTTTGAATTTTATTTTATAAATGGTATTGGTACATTGGTATGAAATAGCTAAAATACAATATATTAAACATAAAAGTTTCTAAAATACAGTATATTAAATGTAAGAGTTTAATCTATTGTACTTTGAGGATTTGCCAATAGTATTTGAAATAATAGAAATTATGGTAAGCTGCAGGGAAAGTGGCAGAATTTAGAACATTGGGAGAAACAATGACAATGTGACTACTGGATATATTTTTTTACTGGATATATTTTAACAGACTGTTTTTTATTAAGAAGAAAATATTGGGAAAGGAAAGATAGTAGAGCAGGTAGGGTGGTTTCCTCGCAGCTGACTCATCCAGATTTAATCCCTGGCATCACATATGGTCCTCTGGGCACCATGAAAGATTGATTCTTGAGTGTAGATAGAGCTAGGAATATCCCCTGAGCATCATTGGGCCTGGCACCAAAGTAAACAAATAAAAAAGCTAAAGCTCATAGTTAATGTTTTTAAGAGGTAGTACAGTCAGGGTGACTATAAGTCACAGTTCATAACTATAGACAAATTATTATATAACTCTGAAAATGGACTTTTAAGGCAAAACTTATATTTCAGCATAGTTATTTGTGACATAATGTTAGCATATCTTGAGGTATACAAGATAAGAGTAAATCATATCATTAGTGGATTGATGCTGTACTGATGAAACAATATTCAAATTCTTTAAAGGTCTCATCGGCCTTTTTTGGTATTTGTATAATGCTAAGGTTTTTTGGTATTTGTATAATGTAATCGATGAATAACATGATATCAAGTGATCAAGTGATAATGTTAAGAACTTGATCACTGACATCCTTTTTATTCATTGATTTGCTTGAGCGGGGCCAGTAACATTTCCATTTGACCCTATCACGTGCCAGTGTAGCCCAATGGCATCAGGCTGCTTCAGGAATACGAAGAAGAGCCACAAACCGTTTGTTCAGGGTCTTTGAAACAGGAATGTCCTATCAGGTTGGAGGTGCAGAGATGACACTCCAGGAACATGACGTATATCCATGAATATTTTTAATGATCACCAGCCAGAGAGGCAGCAGCTCTCATCTTGGCAGCTACTAACCACCTCCACAGAGACCCCAACTCTCTTATCCCATCCTCTCAAAGGGCAATACTGCTTAGAGTTAAGTTTGCATGGTTTACATTACAAAGACATTTCACATTCTTTGCATAGGACTTAGGAATAATAGGAAGGAGACATCCAGGAACCAAAACCTTCAGGAATTGCTATCTAGGTAAGGTGAGATGAACAAAAGAACGCATTACAGTTGTTAATTCAGCCTTCCAGTCTAGCCCAAGATGGCAAGGTCTTGTCTGACAGAAGAACAAGAAACCCTGTTTTCTGCCTAACTTTAAGCAACGCCCATTAGACTCCATCTTGGGCTAGTTATAGCCAACAAGGAAATGTGCAGAGAAATGACCTAAGATAGCCTTGTCTGTGTAACTGCAACTTTATTAACAGTCTCACTAGGGAATTCTACATACTAACTCTATAGGGAGACAGTCTGCCAGAAGACCCCATGTATCTGTTAATAGGCAGTATCCATCAGAGCTTCCTTCACATATCCTTAGATCTACTTTCTGCCAACAATCTTGAAGTCTGACCATCTTGAAGGTGGGCGGCCAAGTGTTAAGAAAGATGTGAATATAGCATATCACTGCTATGTTATGAATTTTGGGCTTAGGAAGTAACTTCATCAATATAAGCTGGTCAAACCAAACCGATATCTAAACTGGACAGTATATATTCATGCAAAGACAGGAAGATTTTCTTTGCGAGCTTCACATTAGACATAATAGAAATAAGTAAAAATAAGAAGCTCTCCTTGAAGAGGTAAGAGTAGAGAGGAAATTGTTATATTTTCTAACTAAAATAGGAGCAATACAAGAGACAGGAAATTTTTTTGGAATAAGAAGAAGGAAAATTAAATTCTGTGGGGGGAAAAAAGGGAGCAGAGCAGTAGTAAAGCAGGGATGGAAATTAACTTACATATGTCCAATCTGGTTTTGACCCCTGGCACCATATATGGTTCCCTGAGCCCCAACAGAAGTAATCCCTGAGTGCAGATACAGGAGTAAGTCCTAATCACAGAAAGGTATGCCCCCATGGCCTCTCAAATAAAAAAATAAGTAACAAAACAATAAAAGAATAGATGAATAGTATAGCAGGTAGAGTGCTTGTCTTGTAGGTTCTCATTGAAAGAAGACATCAATCCCTTCCCCAAGCTCTTAGCTACTGACTGCTTGTGGTTATGCTATGGGCCTGGGTATACTCAAATAAAACCCTTGCTTTTGCATAGGACTGGTCTCTCAGAGTTTTCCTTGATAGGTGTGGCGCCCGAGGCTCCCAGTCAGTCACCCCATCAGGTGGCCAACCCTTTCATCATCATGTTCTATTCTCTGTTTCACATTTTTTCACAAGCACTGCCAAGAGTGATCCCTGAGAACAGAGCCATGTTCAGCCCTGACACCTCTGTTTGTCCCAGAAGCCTAAAATGAATTAGCGACAAATAAATAGAAAATGGAGCAAGCATTCAAAATATATGTTCTTAATAAAACAAATTTGCTGGAGTTTCCCTACAACCCCAAGTGCATTTGACAGACAAATAAAATGACAGAAGAGACCACATAAAGAGCACTGCCAGCTCAACTGTTTGTCAACTTAGGGAAAAGTATAATGGTAGACTACCATTTTAATGTTCACTGTGCCTCACTTTAACTCACCATTACTTTAGAGTAGTTGCAATGCAGATCTGTATTTTATTTCTTGAGCTAAACACTAATCCAATTTATCTATATTTTACCTTCCCGCTTAACCTAGTCTTGTGAATACTTCAAGTCCTAGTCTCTATATTTCTTCTTTTCCCTTTTAGTACGGGTGCTTTGAAGCTTTGAAACTCTATGCTGAATTTGGAATAAAGAACTCATATTTCAAGAAGTTCACATTGTAGAACCAGCTCAGGAGGATAAGATTCAACAGAGATCCTACCAGTCCTCTCTTACACTGCTCTCAGTAGATCTTCACAAGCACTCCATAGTGGTCATAGGTGAGGCACTGGTGTGCATCAGGATGCAGCCCCTCCTATTCTGGCTGAAGGTGTTTCTCTTCCACGGAGGTTGGTCTCTGGTTGTGCACTCTCAAAGCCACGGTCCCCCAGAAGTAACGATTCCCTTGAAGATCACAGACACTGATAGTGGCATGAAGTCTTCAGACAGGATTTCTTACAGTCTGAAGATTGAGGGTCAGAGACACGTTGTCCATATGAAGCTTGCCGAGCAATTGTTTGCTAGGAACATGCCAGTGTTCACCTACACAGAGCAGGGCGCTCTCCTTGGGGACTACCCTTTCATTCAGGATGACTGCTACTTTCATGGCTATATGGATGAGGATCCAGAATCCATGGTGTCCCTAAGTACCTGCTCTGGTGGCTTTCGAGGAATTATAGTGAAAGACAAAAATATTTATAAAATTGAGCCAAAGCTGTATTCAACCAATTTTCAACATCTGATATATAAGCTGGATGATAAGGATAAAGAATTTCCAGCCAGGAAATGTGATTTGACAGACAAAGAAATTCAGCGTCAAATGCAGTTTATGTGGAGGAGGAAGAATATGCCAAAGAATATGGGGTACAAGATCTGGTGGACCCACAAGAGATATTTTCCAGTGGGATATGTCGATCACATGATCTGTTTGAATTTTTTTGAACGTAACGTCTCAGATACAGAGAGTAAAATTATGTTTATGCACATAATTATAAAAAAACATTTTTAGGAGAGTTGAGATGAAGCCTATTGTAACAGGAATAGAAATTTGGTCTGAAAGAGATTTTGTTTATGCATTTACTTCTTATGACACCTTGAAAGCTTTCTGTGCTTGGAAAGAAAGGAGTTTTAATCTTCGAAGTTTATCATCATACTGCCTATTTCCTTATACACCACGAAGATACAAAGGCCTTTAGCAAAGCATTTCAGAAGACAGCATGTAGACAGACTTTTAATTGTGTTTGTACTAATTACCGAAGAGAAGATAATCTACATATTATTGCGTTTGCTATAGTACACCAGATAGGTCATGTTTTGGGTTTTAATCATGATGATGGAGGATACTGTTATTGTCCGGACGATGTGTGTATTATGAATTCCAAAGGAAGGCTTGCAATTAAATTCAGTAACTGTACTTACAGTCAGTATTATATTATGAGAACAGAATGTTACTTTATCCCAGTACCTAACGAGAGATACTTCAGACAAAAGGAATGTGGGAATGGCGTGCTTGATGAAGGAGAAGATTGTGACTGTGGTACCATTAAGTCATGTGCAAAAGATCCATGTTGTGAGATAAATTGCACACTAACACGTGAATCTGTTTGTGCTTTTGGACTTTGCTGCAAGGACTGCAAGATTTCGCCTGCAGGTACATTGTGTAGGAAAGAGGAAAATGAATGTGATCTTCCTGAGTGGTGCAACGGGACAACCTCGGAATGTCCAGAGGATGTACGTGCAGGGTGGAATCTCGTGCAAAAGGCGGTGGATACTGTCATGAAAAGAGATGCAACAACCGTGATGAACAGTGTAGAAGCATTTTTTGGGGAGCAAGCTAAGAGTGCAAATCTCAGTTGCTACATAGAATCGAATGTCCGAGGTGATCGCTTTGGCAACTGTGGTATAGACAGTGTGAAATATACACCGTGCCGTATCAGGGATTCTCTGTGTGGAAGGATTCAGTGTGAGAATGTGGAACAAATTCCCTCTCTGATAAACCATACTACCTATATTTTAACAAATTCCAGCGGCCTCAGCTGTTGGAGTAGTGACTTCCATGCAGGTTTGGATGAGCCGGATATTGGTGAAGTGAAAGATGGTACTGAATGTGGAGAAAATCATATTTGTTTTGAACGACAGTGTGTCAGTAAATTAAAGTTCACAAAACGATGTTCACCACTTAAGTGCAACATGCATGGAATTTGTAACAATAAACATCACTGTCACTGTGATCCTACGTGGCGCCCACCTTTTTGCTATGACGCAGGAGTGGGAGGTAGTATTGACAGTGGCCCACCGCCTGGAAATTTTTTCTGATGACTATGATTATTCTACTGAATATGCTGTAATACACACGCACGCTTGTTTTTTTCTTCTGCTATTGCGTTTATTTCTATTTCTATTGACTTTGCTTATTATAGTGTTAAAAGGGGAAAAGAAAAAGGTTTCAAGTTTTCCTGAGAAAAAAAGAAAATGTTCCAATTGATCTTAAAAAGAAGAAGCAAGCACCATGATTAAAATAATCTAAAAAATTCAGTCACTTTTATATATTTTGTCTCCTGTCACTATCTGTTATTCATGTGCCAGAGTTCACTGGCAGAAAATCCTAGATTCACTGACGCTTGGTATTATGAATGCTAACCGCTGGTTTTCCTCTTTAAAGCTGAGAAAGCTAAGTTGCACATGCTCACAACTGAAAGGCGTCTGTCCTGACCATGAACTGCTAGACATGTAGAGAAACATCTATCCAAAACGTGTTCAGAACACATCATCTTGCAGATTCAAATATCAGATTTAGGTGACCTGTCTCTTATGAGACAGGTCATATGATAAAGATTTATGATAAAGATAAAGATTTATATGATAAAGATTTATCTAGAGAAGACATATGATTAAGATTTATCTGGAGAAGGTGACTAGAGCTCTCTGGCTGTTATACACATTATTTCCTTCATATTATAAATTCTTGACATACATGTTGAGTCAGGTTTTACAGCATATTAACTAAGAGAAGAAGAAAGTCAAAAATACATGAAGAAATTATAAGTAGATTAAGATACTTTGCATATGAAATGATATGCATAAAATATCTTTATCAACATTTTAAAATAGAACAAAACTTCATAAAATATAAGAAATAGTATAAAACACCTTTGCTGAATTTGGAATAAAGAGTAAAGTTAACTGGATATCTTAGGCCTAATAATTATGAAATCAGTGCAGACCTGAAAGATATTACAGTGAGTTAGGCACACCCCTTACAAGTAGGCAACCTGATTGGATCCTGACGTAACTTATATTACCCCAAACAATCCCTAAACATAGCTGAGTATGGCAAAAACAAAAAAGAAAACCAAAGCAGTACTGTCTTGTTGAAATAGAAATTTGACATTTGAGTTTTCAATATCATTTGACTGGAAGATATGTCTATGAAAAATTTGCAGAATGTCACTTGTATCAATTGTATCACTTGCCTTCCTGTTGTTCATTGATTTACTTGAGTGGGCACCAGTAACATCTCCATACATTGGAAATGAGGTCCATTATTTTTACTATTTTTGGCATATCGAATACACCACGGGTAACTTGCCAGGCTCTGCTGTGTTTCTGGGTTCATCCCAGGGGACCCGGTATTTTTCTATATCAGACTATCAACCATACAGGGCCCACAGGGCAGAGCCCCTGAGTGTAGACAAGCCTGTATCCTGTCTGCCACCTGCCCGTGCAGCTGGGCACTGCAGCCACACCTGCAACACCGCAAGGGGCAGATGGCGGCAAAAAAAAAAAAAAAAAAAAAAAAAACCTAAAATAAAGATAAAGAAAGTTGGGGCAAATTCTTCTTAAGTGGTATTATTTCCCAAAACCTCATTACCAAGGCTATTCTATCTGCCTCAACATTCCTTCTATTGAGATTTCACCCCTCAAATCTTTAAGGAGCACATGGGTCTATCTTTTGTTACATTTCATGTTAACTTTCCATGTTTCATGTTGACAAAAGGTGCAGACTCTAACTACATAAAGATATGAAATCTCATACTCAGTATAAATCGGGTCAATCTAAAGAAAAACCAGAGTGGATGAGTTTTAATTTTTTTCTAATAAAAGCCACATGACTTTAATGTTTGGAATGTGAATAATGTGAATAGAGAGATACCACCTCCTAAGCCACTCAGCCCCACGTGGAAGCAGCCCATGGAGGTCTGGAGGGTGGTAAATGACTTGGCCAGCCCCTGGCAGAGTCCAACATAGCTCCAAAGTTTCACTCGCTGGTGCGGGGAGGGCCACGCTGGTAGGACTTGGAGCAGGGATTTGGGTTCCTCTTCCCATTCCTTCACCTCCATGTCAGAAGGCATGGCTGCAAGCTCCCAATCCCCACAGCCCGCAACCCCAGAAGAGAGACACTCCACACTCACAGCTGTGTCAGCAACACTGAAAGAGAGACACTCTAGACCTAACCAATCCAGACCAACAGCTGTGCTGATCGGTGGCCCCATGTGAAAGCAGCCCATGGACCTCTGAGGGCGGTAAATGGCTCGGCCAGCCTCTGGCCAAGTCCAACATAGCTCCAAGGATCCACTCATTTGTGTGGAGGAGGGCCACACTGGCAGGACTTGGAGCAGGAATTTGGGCTCCTCCTCCCATTCCTCCATCCCCAAGCCTGAAGGCATTGCTGCGAGCTCCCAACCACCACAGCCAGCAACCCTGGAAGAGAGACACCCCAGACCCACAGTTGTGCCACTCTGCAGCCATGCGACAGTCATAGATAATATGACTGGAAGTTTTATTCAGTAAAATCCAGTTTTATCCAAGAAAGAACCTTCCCAGGTTCTTTCACATTTATACACTACACAGTTCTAGGCAGGTTCTAGCCGTGACCCATCATCCCAGTGAGCCTAGCAAGAAGCCAGGGGAACCCCCCCCACACCATGAGGTCAGTCATTCTCAACATCTGGGCTCCACAGTTCCTCAGAGCTCTACCTAAGAGAAGCAGATCTCTCCCAGTTGAGGTTCATCAGTAAAGCCTCGAGGTGTGAGCCAACTACTGAGAGTGTGCCACCTACATGGCAGAGCCTATCAAGCTACCCGTGTTGTATTTGATATGCCAAAATCCAGTAACAATTGTAGACCTCATTCCCATGACCTGAAGGAATGGTTTGAGGATTTTTGTGTTCCTGGAGCGAGCAGATGAACTTGGCCTACACTAGCTTGCGACAGGATATATGGAGATGTTACTGGTGCCCACTCAAGCAAATCGATAAACAACGGGAAGACAAGTGATACAAGTGAAGAGAGATACCACCAAAGACATATTCATTATTTATCCATGTAGAACCCACAGAAGAAAGAGGAGCAAACCCTAGGTTACCAAGAGTGAGGGGAGGAGGGGGGGGGAGATAGGGCAGGAAAAGGCTGAGAATATTAACATTATTAAAAAATTGAAGAGGCAATTGAGTAATAAAAATATAGGGTCAGAGAGAAACTACATTAGATAGGGCAGTTGCCTTGTATGCACCTGATCTGGGATTGATTCCTGGCACCCTAGATGGTCTCCGAGACTGCCAGGAGTGATTTCTGAGTACAGAGCCAGGAGAAACCCCTGAGACCCCACCTCCCACCCAAATTTATCTTGGCAATTTGATGAAACAATATATTGTATTTTTAATTGATGCTCCTCTAAAATATCACAGTTATTCACAGACAATACTTTCGGAAGTTAAAAATAATGCCTGTAATCAAAGTGCAACATAGTATTCTTAAAAAATACTAATCAAATGACCATCCGATTCTCTCTGGTACTCACGTCACCTTCTCTCCTGACACTAGCATCACAGTCCCAAATTCTTACCTGCTATTTCGACCTAAATGTATTGCTAGCACCTCAAACTCATTATGTCTTAAACTAACCCCAGAATACCTCCCATCATCCCCAAATTTCTACTATGGCTCCTGGTTTCCAAGAAGGGCACCACTATCTCAATCTACAGTCATGTGCCACTTAATGTTGAGGTGATTTCCTCATTGTAGGAAAAGTTATAGCGACTGTATCTGTATGTGACAGTCTCCTATTCATCAGGGTCCATAGTCTGAATTTCAGCATGTCACTATGTGATGCAAACTGTAGATACCCAGTTAAGAATCCTTATCATAATCCTGAATCCCAACTTCACATCATTTTCCATAGACTGTGAGTCTTCAACTTGCCCCGTTGACACTTATTTTCCTCCTTAAAGCTTAAGATTCATGGCCTCCATTCAGAACTTTACCTCTCACCCTGAAATGTTTAAAAACCTTCTAAGCAGTCTCCCTCTCTCTGACCGCTCCCCATCTAATCCATTCTGTGCCCTCTCACCAGGTACAACTGGCCCTCAAATACAAGGATGAGTGAGCAAGATAGGCCCAGATGGCATCAGCAGAGAAGGCCACAAGCATGGCTTACAGTTCTATTTACACTTAGAATAAAAAATGAGTTATGTTGCTTCAGTTCCCTTTGATGACCTCCAGGCAAGTTGTAACTAGCTTTTTCACCTTGCTGTGAACCCTTAGATAGGCACCTAAGGCAATCTCAAACTAAAAGCCCCACTTGATCCCCTTGCTTCTGGAGATTTCCTGAGAACATCGATGAGTGTACAATCAGAAATGGGACATGATGCTATTATGAACTACGAATATGATATATTTCATCACCTGTTTCTGTTCTTCGCCTTCGTCTTTCAAGGCATAAACAGTATCCACAAGGCTCTTTTAACTGCAAAATGTCACATGAAAAAAAAAAAACTTTAAAGATAAAATATTAGGAAATGCATGTACTACATAAAATGCTTACATACAATATTGGAATCAGAGAATGTGAAAAGAGAAATGAATAAAAACAATAAATATTCAAGGGCACTATTATTAGTATTTGTAGATGGGGAAAAGTTAGCAAACATTAATTTAGTTTTGATTTAGTTTCATTTATTTATTTATTTATTTTTGCTTTTTGGGGTCACAACCAGCAATGCTCAGGGGTTTCTCCTGGCTCTGCACTCAGGAATTACTCCTGGCAGTGTTCGAGGGATCATATGGGATGCTGGGGATAGAACCTGGGCCAGCATGGGCCAGCCCGCTGCAAGGCAAACACCCTACCAGCTGGACTATCGCTCCGGCCCTGATTTAGTTTCATTTCATAGGTAAGGTTTCCTTTTGTCATTCCATCCTAAACATAGAATCCACAACAAATTATTTTGGTTGTTTCTATTAACTAAATATTATAACTAAATTATTACTTGGTTATTTTCCTCCTGCTGTATACATCTTTTGCTGATTAAATTTTGGGGATCTGGGGGTTGAAGGAGAGCATAGCAGATAAGGTGCTGGTGTGAGTAAACCCTGAACTCTGACAGGTGTGACATGCCCTAAAACCAAAATTAAATAAAATAAAAATTAATTTTATTTTAGTTATTATAACTTTATTTGGTACTCCATTATTCTTTTTACTATATAGATTTTCTATCTATATAGTGATACAACATTCACAACATAGATTTATACAGATTCAAAAATATGAAAATGATTTTGTTTAATTTTTTATTTTAATTTCCTTATTTAAAATTTAAGCATTTATTGATATTAAAGTGAGGGGTACTTTTTGGGGGTGGGGGGTATTTTGTTTTGTTTAGTTGATAACTTTGTTTAATTTAGCTTTGTTAGGTCAGTAGTTGAGCTTAACTCCTAACCTCATTCAAGCTTCATTCTTGAAACATTTGATTAAGGACTAGGAATCTGTGAAGACTAATACATTTCATGCCTTGATAATGAATGAGTATAACATAGTACATGTATGCAACATTCAAGACAAAAAGAGTTTAATAGGATGGCTAATGGTCTGATATAGAAAAAGACTGGGCCCCTGGCATGAACCCAGAGCCACAGTAGAGCCTGGCAAGCTATCCATGGTGCATTCGATATGCCAAAAACAGTAACAATAATGGACCTCATTCCCAATGAATGGAGATATTACTGGTGCCCGCTCGAGCAAATTGATGATCAACAGGAAGACAAGTGATATAAGTGATATTATAAAATATAATGTCTCTAGTCATATGATTTTTATGATTTTTCAGCATTTTATAGGGTGCCTTCCAAGTATCCCTTAAGGGCCCTCATGCCACTCCTGATGACAATTGGTCAATAGAGCTGAAGTTCTGTTGTCAGGGCTATAGTTTGCAATATGATTCAGGCACTGCAGTACTTAGGGACCAGATCACACACAGCAATGCACAGGGCACTCCATCCTTACACCTGGCAATACACAGCAGACAAGTTCTGGCAATTCAACCCTCCTGAGCCCAATCCACCTTTTCACCATTTAAGAAACTTTTATGATATTTCATTTTAATGCAAATAGCATTATCTATTACTTTGACAATAGGTAATACTTCATTAAATTACTCTCAGAAAATACATTATGTTATCAGTATTTAACATGATTAACTTTTAGGTAACTTATAACTCAAAATTTCACAATTAAGGGGCCAGAGCAATAGCCCAGAGGGTAGGGCATTTGCCTTGCACGCGGCCGGTCCATGCCGGCCCGGGTTCAATCCCCGGCATCCCATTTGGTCCCCTGAGCACCACTGGGTGTGACCCAAAAAGCAAAAAAAAAAAAAATCACAATTAAAACTTTGTCAGAAATTAGTAAGTGCAAAATAGATGTGGAATACTTGTTACCAAGTGAGTATCTACTAGGAAAAAGCTGAAAGGGATATTTAATAATAATGTCTTTTTTAGTGAAGCAGGTAACATTAGAGACCTCATTCTCATGACCTGATGGAATGGTTTGAGGCTGTTTATGTTCTTGGAGCGAGCCAATGCCCTTGGGCTATACTAGCATGTGACAGGACGTATGGAGATGCTACTGGTGTCACTCAAGCAAATCGATGATCAACAAGAAGACAAGTGATACAAGTGATAGAGAAGCAGAGACATTTTATTGACAGAAACTTTATTGGAAAAGAATGAGGAGAGAAAGAGGAAATGTGTCTTCAAGAGAGAACACAGGCTTCTACAGCAGAAATAAAGAAAGAAACATAGAGACAAGAATTGAGATAGCCATTCAAGGAACAGCATGGGCTTAAGAACAAGCCAGATCCTTAGTAATAATCCTACTCTCTGATTTATGAAGATGTTTGCCGGTAATAAAATTTTGGTGGGGAACCTCTAAAACAGATCTCCTGAGACTCAAGAACCATATTTTTTGGTAATACTTGACATAGTTATGTAGTCTTCATGGTTCAATGATATGGGCCAACAATACACTGAGAACCTGGAATTCGTAGCAGTGTTTGGGTGCATGTGGTTTCTGAGACACCAGGTTAAACTTTGTGCCTCTGTGAAAAGGCACACACACTACATTCCTCTAAACAAGGCACACACACTACATTCCCCTAAACAGTATTTTTGTTGATTTTCCTAAATAAAATTTTCAAGTCATCTTTTCATTGGTTACTTTCATCATTATTTTATTGCTGATCCAATGACTTACAGACATGGGACAGAGCTGCTACTTGCTCTCCCTGTGCCCAGCCGCTCACGAGGCGCCGGGAGGGATGGCGGGTTCTATCCCTGGCCCGCCACCCCAGCAGGCCTCACAACAAGCCAGACGACGCCCCAACTCCATGAGGGCCACCATCTTCCACATCGGACTTCCCTCTCGTCAGAACTCCACCCAGCAGCAGATGAGCCTATCACAGCCCGGCTTGCGGCTGCGCTGTTCATCAATAAATGCTGTATTTATAGGTGACTACAAGAGTATGCCACCCACACAGCAAGCCTGGCAAGCTGCCCATGTCATATTTGATATGCCAAACACCAATTCCCATGACCTAATATAATTGTCTGAAGCTCTTTATGTTCCCGGGGCAAGCAGGTGCCCTTGGGCTCTACTAGTATGAGATAGGACATATGGATATATTACTAGTGCCCGCATGAGCACATCGATGATGAACGGGAAGATAGTGATAGTGACATTATTATTAATAATATTAATAATATTTTTAGGGTCACACCTGGATGTTTTTCCAGTTTACTTCTGCTCTGGACTGATATTCAACCAGGGTCAGCCACATAGAAGACAATTGCCTTAGTCCTATACTAACTCTTCCACTCTAATTTGATTCACTTGATAACTTGACATCCCGTTATTCATCGATTTGCTCAAGCAGGTGCCAGTAACATTACCATTTGACCCTATCACATGCCAGTGTAGCCCAATGGCATCTGGTTGCTTCTAATTAAAAGAAAATGTGCTTGATTCCCAGTGCTCCATGCTCCCCCCCACAACACAGCCAGGGATCAAGTCAGCCAGGGCCAGCAGTAGTCCCTGAGAAACAAGAATATGCTTCCCCTAAAACAAATAACCAAAGATGGAGATAAAGAAAAGGGAGTCATGAATCATTATTTTCCTTTGTGGACATGCAGACTTAATGTATACAAAAGGAGGGTGTCTGCTCCCATGGGAATCCCAAACCTGGTAGGTACAGGAACTAGCCATGTTGGAGAGTCATTGAGCTACATCTACCTCCGCAGGTTCGTCTTTCCTGCTGTAAGGAGATCTCTAGGCCTGAGGCACCTCAAAACCTGACTACCACTAGAGAAATGCAAATACCGTTGAGCCAGTTCACCACTACTACTCCAACGGCCCTCTGACACCAATAGGTAGCAAGCCTGGTGGCAGCAGAATGTGTTAGCCCAATTGCAGTTTATATAGGGGCATTGAGTACAATCAAGACAGACTTGTTACAGAAAGAGATTCCCAGAACCATTAGGAGGCACAGTCCAAGTCTGCACAATATACAGGGTTCCCTTCACCCACCTCTCCCCGAATCTGGGAGATAGCAGAACACACACTATGGCAAAGATACAACCCATCTTCCAGAGAGAGATTCTTCAATTATGTGAGAAGCCAAAACTCCAGGCAAGCGTATGATTCAATGCTCAGCCCCCACCAGAGCAATGAAAAATTCAAGAAAATCACTGCATCAATAGAAATGGTAAAAAGTTCAGGATATCTCCAATTGCGTCAGAGTTTTTAAAACTTTCTGAATAATCTTTAAACTAGTCATTTTTGTTTGTTTTTCCAGGTATGACTGAGAAATGAAGGTTGAGTTCTCACTAAAGTCATGCTATTTAACATTATTCTCTACTAAATCTCTTTATAAATAAATGTAAATCTCAAGACTATCATGAAAATTTGAATAAAATGTATTTGGAATTGGAAAAACTCTTATTACCAAAATAGTAAATTATAGAGACAAAATGAAAAGGGAAAGAAAAATTACTGCAAGTAAAAATAATTCAAAATCATCTTTGCTTTGAACCTCAAATGCTCTTTTCAAAAAAGTCATTAAGTGTACAAATATATTATTAAAGTTTGTTTTATTATTTTCTTCAAATTTTCACACATTCTTTATTTAATCCCTCTTTTACAGATTCCACTGGGTAGATTTTGATCTTGTCAGATTCAGCTCACAGCAAATATTTAAATTTAATAAAATTTAATAATTATTATTATAATAAGTATAATATTTGCTGCCAAAGCAAATATTTTCACATGCCCAGTGTGATATTTTGTTTATTAAATGCAGAGGCATAACTTCATTGAAGTTTCTATTATATGTTAATGTAAGACAGATTCAATATGCAAACAGCATCCTTTAAAATAATTCTTTTCAAAAATCTTATTTTAGTCACCGTAATTTATAATGCTGGCAATAAGGGTTTTCATGCAGGCATTGTTCCAACACCACAGTTCACATCGTTTCCCTCCATCATTGTCTAAGGATCCCACCTATAGTTCCCTCACCCCAGAAAACATGGAAAGCTCAGTTGTGTAGATGGATTCTTATATATTATTGCTTTGAGGTATTTGTTATACCTGAATTATTATTTATTATATATCACGTACAAGAGCAATCATTCTGCATCTGTACCTATCCTGGCTGCCGTTACTCAATACCTTTTCTCCAGTTTCATACATGTGGCAGAAAATTTCATGACTTATTATTTTTTTTTGTGGCAAACTAGTACTCCATTGTTGGGTGACAGGCATTGATTCAAGCTCCATCTACACTTGGCTTGCAGCCCCCTCCAGCTCAGCTAGGGAGGCTTTGAATCAGCTCTGGCACTTGTAAAGCCAAAAGGCGGACCTGCAGTGCTGCATTTCAGTAGAACTGTTTACCTGTATTCATCTCTAGATAGCCTAGGCCATGATGGGTTGGGCTAGGAAGTTTTAGCGGATTTCTATCTATAAAATAAGCTGGGAGAAAGGAAAACCCCCTCTTTTTGCCATTTTACCATTTTGGCTTCCCTTGGCTTCTGCCTCTCCTTTGCTGTTGAGCTTCAACACATGGTGGCAGCCATCTTGGCCTACACGTGGCCAGGGTCAGCCAGGAATCCAAAATTCGGGAATTTTCATGTTCTTGGATTGTATATCAGAAACTGTGATAGTAAAACCTTTGAAAACAGTGCCAGATTCCTGAGTTTTCTTCCATTCCCCTCCGGCTTTGGAAGGAACTTGCATCCTGGTATTGTTAGGGACCCAAGCGGCTCCCTGACACTCCATTGTGTTAGTTTCTTTAGTTCTTGGAAACTTGGCTTGTTTCCAGATTTCAGCTATTGTAAATGTGCTGCAATGAGCACAACAGCTCAAATGCCTTTGGGGAGTCTTGAGGTCCGAGAAGGGAATTTCTGGGCTATACAGGAGCTCATCCTGGGTTTGGTTTGGTTTTTGTAAGTTTTCATATTGTTTTGAAAAGGGTTGAACAAGATTTTCTTCCTTCTCTTTTTCCAAATTTGAGGCTAACACAAGTTTCTTTTGCCCCTGTGGTATGTGCAATTCTCACACTAGTGAGGTGATATCTCATTTTATTTTCATTTTCCTTTGATAATTGTAGAGTCTCATGTTGCTAGAAATAGAGTAGCATGAAGTATGCAAATAATGATGTTTTGACTTATTTTCCAATCTGGATTGTTTTCTGCCAAACTGTTATGACCAGGACTTCTAATCCAATTTTAAATTTGGCAGTGAGAGTGGGTAACCTTGCCTTGTGTCCATTGTTCAAAGAAAGACTTTCAATTTTCAACCACTAAGTATAACGCTGTATGATATAAAAAAGTAACATGAGTCATCCATGAACAGAGTGAATGTAATACAAGTACTACAAGTCATTCATGAACAGCACATCATGTGAAACTTGAACTATGCTGTATCAAAGAAATAATTACCAGAAGTTTGGTAATTATTTGGTACTTAGAAGCCTACTGAAATATATATGCATAGAATTCAGATGGACTAGGATATTAACAGACTTCATTTTCGTATATTAGCTTCCAGATTTTTAGAAAATTAAGGGAAAAAACCTATTAATTCACATTATTTGAGTGCTCGGGTAATAGAGAGTATGGAGAGGGGTATGGATGCTACCAAGGGCTTCTCAGAAGGACAGAAGTCCTACTGTCAATTCTTGGCTACCCAGGCTAACAATTCAATGTCACACCCATGCAAACACTGTACATCTGGGATTCCCAGGCTGCTCTCTTCTACCAGGGTCCACCAGGGCTACACTAGGCTACTCTGGGGACTACGTGATGACTGAAACCCAATTGGGTACTGAGTATGCTTGGTTTGTACCTCAATCACTGAGCTATCTTCTAGCCTGACACCACACATGATTTCATGTTATTTTGTTCTAGTAGTCCCAGAAAACCAATATAAAAAATGATCAGAATCATAGTCAAATTTAGTCCTTTAATAATGGTGATGTCGGCCTGTACCATCAATTGCTCCCTCTTTATAGACTGTACCACAGAAGTGGTTATTGTTGGCAGAGTTTTATATTAGATTTACCTCAGTGTCACCAAGTAGCAAAAGAGCAGCACTAAAAAATGAACGCTCAGGACTTCAACAAGAAACACAAACATGTAAAAGCATGCATCAATATCGTAAGCACTAGTTACAAAGAACTCAAAAGAAAGTGAAATGCTTTATGAGAGAAAATGTAAATCTGGATAATAAAGCAAAGAAATATTAGAAAGACACTGGGATGAAGGAAAGTTATAGAGATCAGCAACCTCTTTTCTCTTTGAAAACTAAACTCTCCAATATATAATAGTATATTCTTCTTTTTTCTATGGTTCACCCTAGCCAAGTTGTGAAATGTAGTCTTTCCAAATATAAAATTTTAACTACCCAATAAGGATCTTACCTTATTTTTTTACCTGCCCAATCATTTGTTTATTCTTGTTTCATCTTTTTTGTTTATTTGTTTTGTTTCGTGACCATGCCTGTCGGAGTACACACTCTGGTCCTGGCTGCCCAGAGTCTCTGCATCTAGCCTGCAGTTACCTCCTGCAGGTCACTTTGTAGACAGGGGCAGGAAAACAGTTTGGAATTGTGACTTTATGAGGCAGAGTATCTCAGCATGTATTCTATGTTAGCTGGCATAAATATTTTCTCTCATACTCCCAAGATCTTTTTGGGACTGGACAAATATTACCAGTATATATCTGGCTGTGTTGGATCCTCTTTTAAATATAATATTCTGTATCACTGTCTTCCCGGTCATCATTGATTTGCTCGAGCGGGCCCCAGTAACATCTCCATATGTCCTGTTTCATGCTAGTAGAGCCCAAGAGCATCTGCTTGCTCCAGGAACATAAAGAGCCTCAATCCATTCGGAATGAGGTCTATAATTGCTACTGGTATTTGGCATATCAAATACAACACGGGTAGGTTGCCAGGCTCTGCCGTGCAGGTAGCATACTCTTGTAGTCATCTCTAAGTCCAGCATTTATTGATGAACCGGCTGTGATAGGCTGGTCTGCTGGGAGGAGTTCTGATGAGGGGGAAGTCCGGATATGGAAAATGGAAGCCCTCAAGGAGTGGGGGTCATCTGACTTGTTGCAAGGCTCTGCTGGGGTGGCGGGCCAGGGCTAGAACCCGCCATCCCTCCTGGGCGCCTCGTGAGCGGCTGGGCACAGGGAGAGCCAGTAGCAGCTCTGCCCCATATCTGTGAGTCTCTGGACCAGCATAACTGAGCCGGATTTAAAAAAGACTGCTGCAGGGTGGAACTTGATGAGCTGGGCTGTGATAGGCTGGTCTGCTGAGTGGAGTTCTGATGAGAGAGAATTCTGGATGTGGAAAATGGAGGCCCTCATGGAGTGGGGGGGTTGTCTGGCTTGTTGCAAAGCTCTGCTGGGGTATATAATATTATATACCCCAGCAGAGCATATAATAGCAGTATATAATAGTATATAATATATTTGCAGATATATAATATCTGCAAATATAATATTACCAGAATTAAATCAGAAAGAAATGCTGTTTGCGTCTTGGCAGTCAAGCATGGCTCTCAATAATTCTAGTGCCCAGAACAACTCTGAAGATAAGGATCTCAAGGAAGTTTGGAGAACTATATACCTAGCTGTAGAATAGCCATGGTATATATCCTTACCTTTTGTATTAATTATGAGATGTACTTCATCTCAGATGCCCTTTACCCATCTCTACAAAGGACCTGCAGGGAATCTTCAAAGGCAGATCCCAGGTAGGGCAAAATTAACTTTTTAAAAAACCTGGGCAAGTGAGCTTGCTTGGGAAAGTGAACCTGATAGAATTGGTGCTGACTAAGACCATTGATGTGAGCCAGGTCAGGCCAATAGGGATAGAAAGCGAAGCAGCCTTCTTCCTTGCCTCTCTCTGTTGGCTGTGTTCTCTGCCGACTCCACTCTCTGCCCATTTGGATTACTTTCTGCCTTCTTGCTGTTTGGGCCTAAGCATATGGCAGTGGCCATCTTGGTTGAGTCTCGGGGTATGCTGTGTGCTCTGACAAAATCCAAGTACAGAGTATAGGGGTCTCCTTCTGCCCCAGGGGACAGGCAACTGGTGGATGGAGAAAGGCACAAAAATCCAGCAAAGTTTCAAAAGGCTTTACTTGTTCTGGGCACACAAATCAGCAATAGGAAATCCCCAGTCTTAGGGTTAATGGCTTGGTCCCGCCACGTGTAGGCCAAGATGGCTGACACCACATGTTAAAGCCCAACAGGGAAGAGAACAGAGAGTAGGAGAGGAGAGCAAAGAGAAGCCAAAATGGCAAAAAGCCCTTCTACTTTCTCCTAACTTATATTATAGACAGAAGCCAGCCAAAACCTTCCAGCCCAACCCATCATGGGCTGGACTATCTAGAGATGAAGTCAGGTGATTAACCCTTTTGATTAGATCTTCAGGTGGGCCTTTGGCTCAAGCTTCACAAAAGCCAGAGCTGATTCCCTGAGGAAAAAAAGGTTTCCTAGCAGAGTGGGGGAGGGACTGCATCTCTGAACCAGAAAGCAGTTCAAAATGTAATTTGCGAAATGGCATTAATGCCTTTTACCATGAATATATAGGCTGATCCCAGACTCTGGGTCCCACTAAGGTCCAAAATCCATCAAATAATTTACTTTGGCATTACCTTTAGAATCAGAGACAAGTCAGTTTGCCTGGAGGTGCACTGGCATGTCTCTTTGAACTAGGAGAATTTATTACAGTATGATTGATCCTATTGTAATCAAAGTAGCCAAGCATTCTTGGAATATCTACATGTATGTCCCACACAGGGACCCGTGGGAACTGGGGGTATTGAACTGGGGCAAGCAAGATTCATGATAAAAATATTATGCCATATAAAACTATGAAATCAATCCAATTCTGCCAAAGCTCCCATTGTGTCTGCTCTGGAGATTCCCTAAAGGCAGGGAGTATCTCTCCACATAAGTTTAGCTGGAGGCTAAGGCTCAGTAGGGCTTGTCACCAAACAGTTGAGAACCCAAAACCCACCACGTGGAGTGGCCCCAACTAGGAACTTAAAATTTGGTGTTTTCCTGGTATTGGATTATATTGGCAAATCCTATGTGAGTAAAAGCCTTTTGGAACTTTGCTGGCTTCCTGAGTTGTTGCAGGACTCCTAAGGGCCGCTGCATCTGCTCTGGATTGCCTCCCCCAAATCACTCCTTAGATAAGGGGGTAGTCTAAATGTGGCAGTTTATCCGACCATGTATGCTGTACTAGCTGGTATAAATATTCTCCCATGCTATCACAATCATCGTGGGACTAGCTAGATCTTACCAGCATATTAGCCTGGCCACGTAAGGACACCTAAGTAATTAGACCAGAGAGAAATGCTGTTTGCTTCCAAACAAACAAGCATGGCTCCCTGATAAAATATAAAACTACAATGAAGTAGAGGAGACTTGTGAAGGCTTGGAGAAATATTTAACTGGCATTGGTGTTGGTCTTTGGTACAGTGACATGCCATCTCAGAAACCCCCTTCTCTACATTTCAAAGGCATTCCGCTCAAAACATTAGAACAGTAAAGGCCCTAGGTGAGATGCAGGGAGGGATTACTTAAGGGCATTGGACCCTCCCTGCTTTCCATAACAATGGGAGGAAGGTCTGAGTTGCTGGGGGGTATAAACTTGCCGGTTCCCGCTCTCCCGGGCTTCTTCTTCCCGGTGGGATCTCGCCTTGTGAGCGTTTATTCCCCTTGGAAGCTTTACATGTGGTGGTCGCCATCTTGGCCTACACGTGGCTGGGGTTCTAGCCTGGAATCCTAAGCATCGGGTTTTTCCTTTTGCTGATTTGTATGCCTGAACCTGTGATAAGTAAAGCCTTTTTAAAACCGCATCGGATTCCTGAGTGTCCATCCATTCCTCGCCGGCTTCAAGGTAGAAGGGAACTCGCTTCCCGGCACTGTCGGGACCCGGCGGAGCGCCCGACACTGAGTCTGTCTTTATCTGCGCGTGCCAATCCCCTGGGGCAGAAGGGAATCCTGTCCTGCTCCCTCATATTGTCAGGAAACCCAACTCAGCTCAGAAGCAGAGGCAAAGGTTCCCAACACACACCCAATGACCCAATGGTGTTCAGGGCTTATAACTGTCTCTATGCTCAGAGATCACAGTTGGTGGAAGTGGGATGATTTATATGAGGTACTAGATATAAAACTCTGATGGTCACATGCAAGGCAAACACTCCACCTGCTGAACTATTCTGTATATTTCCATACAACTTATTTATCTGAATCTCTTAATTTTTTTTACTTTTACTAATGGCAGTGGTTTTCATATAAATAAAATACTGATATGTATAGATATTAATCACATATAGTAATTATTAAGTGTCATTATTAGCAGAAATCGGGTACTTAGTAAAATATCTTAAATAGAATAATACTAGGTTTCTCCACAACACAGTTTATTCAAATACTCTATAATATGGCTATGTGATGAGTAAATAACCTGAAAGAAGAGAAATATTATCATCAGCATAATTAAAATTAAAATATGTTCATAATATGTAAGATGTTTGATGGAATAAATATAAGGAATACAGCTAGATTTATTACATTGAAGAGTAGATACAATGAAAGTGCAATGGATGAAAATATCACACTGAGGAGCTCCCATTGTCTGTAGAACTGGTATGTTTTGTTGCTAAGCAGCTGAATCTAGAATTAAATCATTATCATAGAGGAAAGGGAAAGGGATTTGTATTCTTGTCATGAAATATCTCAACGAAAACAACTTCTCATAGGAAAAGAAAGACTAGTAGTACAAACTACCTATGAATATTGAGATAGAAAGGACCATGGGAAACATGTTGGTGAGTTGTTTAAAAATTTAACTATAAGGTTAAAGGCATTGTTATTTGTAAATTTTTTCAATGTGCACACATAAACACATTCACATAAATTAATGAATTAAAAGTTCTGAGCTGAAAGCCACAGTATTTATTTCATATTCTACTCAATTTGATTTAAAAGTGCAAAGTTGTGTTTGAATTGATTATTACATGTCTTGGCATAGAATGAATTAGGACGTAAGTGTGTGAGGCTGACAATTAGTGTAGAAAGATTGACTAACTTGATAAAATTGATAATATTTGTGATAGGAAATATATTAAAGATTATTTTGAATGTGTCAATAATAGTATATACTATAGAACAGCATTGGTGTTGTTTCATTCTCTTGGGAGTATGTCTCTGAGCAGGCAAGAGAAACAGTGTTGTAAACTTGCATGTAGCCAACCCAATTAGACCCGTGATCTCTCATATAGTCCCCCATGTCGAACCTAGAGTGATTACAGAGTGTAGAATTAGAAATCACCCTGAGCACGCACCACCAGGTGTGAACCCAAAACAAAAATAAATAAACAAATAAAATAAAAATATGAGAACAGATTTTAGTATATTTTCTCAAGTAGCTTGTATGTCTATTATATGAGAGTTAAAAATAGATTTTGATGAAACTATGTGGGCAACGATTATTCTCTTTAGTATTGTACTTTGCATAAATCGTTCTTTTCTATTACAGCAATGATTCATATTCCATAATGGCCAATATGTATCACTTGATACATATTGGTGATACATTTCACTATTTGCATAGTAAAAATTTCAACCATTAATATTTCACTCAGATTTTAGCAAAGCTGTCTTCAAATTTTACCTAGGGATTTTATTTTCTTCCCCTGGGTTTTTGGCACTAGTGAACATTTTTATTTTCTTCATATGGACTTTTGGTACTACACAAAAATTTCCACTTCTTTTGTGCTTAAGATATACCCATTGCTATAGGGACATCAGTTTGGTGATGACCATAATTTTAGCATGATGAATACCCCATGTCATTATCTTATATAATTAAGACACCAGTCTTTATAAAAACATTATAAAGACATTATTTAATATGTGGAACATAGTGAATAATGTGGAGTTAACATTACTGAAATGCAAAAACACATCATTGAGGAATTTTAGAAAAATCAAAAGTTACCAATCAATAGAGACAAAAACTGAAATCATTAAATATAAATTGTTTATAAGTAGCTTATGATAAAGTATCTGACTATCATACCTTAATTTATGCATTTCAGCTTTGTAAAAACTCCTTAAATATACGGTGTAGGAAGAATTTAATAATGGTTTGAAGTACCATGAAAATTGGTATGACTCCCTTATATTTGATAATTAGATTTTGTTGAATGATCAAGTTGTAATTAACTTATATGTACATATTAACATATAAAATTATATGTTTGTATGTTAAAATTTTGATATAGTGTTTATAAGATACAGCCATGGCCAATAGTTAATAGTTGCATATTGATGAAGATGGAATTTAAAATAGAAAAATGCAGAGTTTTTTAATGAATTGCACACGACTGCTAAAACCATGATATTGATTAAATCCTCGGGGACAGTTAATACATTGAAAATGTGCATAGAATTATTTTAGTGATAAATTTGATTTAAGTATTTGTGTGATACTGAAATAGATAAATGACAGTTTAACGAGATAACTGAGTTTTCAGTTTGTGTCTTTATGTCATTTACCTAAGGAAACAAGCCAGATTATCTGGTCTTTACTGTTTGCAATATTTTAAGAAGGGAAGTTATCATCTGATGAGAGAGACATTGTCGATAGGCCAGTTTAATGGCATTAAGCAGGAATGATTATCTTGTCATGAAGAAGTCTGGGCCAAAAGCATTCCATTATTCACAAAAGTAAAGTTCTATGAAGGACATGAAATAGACTAGAAAAAATGTATCAAGGGACAGTGAATTATTAGATTAAAATAAACAAGAAAATACAATGAATTCAGGGTAAAAGAGACATATTTTACAACAGTCATTTCCCGTTCTTAAAATATCTTCATCAGGAAGTGGATTTCAGAGTGGTATAGACTTTATAAAGGACTCTACTTCAGTATAGATTCACTTTCTTAAATGCTCACATACTCAGAGAAAGGCATAATGGACCAAATTCATTTAAGTTCAGCGATTAGTAAGCTATGAATAATAAATATTTTGAGGTACACTGCAATCCTCACTCTAAGGCACTACTATTTCAGACCAAGTTAAAACAGATTAGTGATATATTTCTTCAACTAAGCATTAATTTATTTTATCTCATAATCTGATCTTCATCTTCTACCTTGGTGTCTTCATAACCCGATTCCAGCATGTGTGTCTTTGTGTTTTTATCCTTCCAGTGTTCTTCGGTGGTGTGACACTATAAGAGGATAGATATTTCAAAGCCAGTACTGCCTGTCACCCAGCTCAGTAGAACACAGAACAAAAGATACTTCAAGTCATGCCATCCATTGCTCTCCCTAATGGCTCTATCTGGGGATCCACCATTGCTCTGAGTGAGTCACTGGTGCGAGTGAGAATCCCACTGCTGCTCTTCTGGCTGAAGGTATCTTTGATGTGTTGTAGATGGTCCCAGATTGTCCACTCCCAAAGCCAACATCTCTCAGAAGTAATAATTCCTTTGAAGATTACAAACCCTGATAACAATGTAAAGTCTTCAGACTGGATCTCCTACAGCCTGAAGATTGAGGGCCAGCGGCATGTTGTCCATTTGAAGGTTATCAAGCATTTGTTGGCTAGGCACATGCCAGTGTTCACCTACACAGACCAGGGCGCTCCGTAAGGACTATCCTTTTATCCCGAATAACTGCTACTATTATGGTTATGTGGAAGGGGACCCCAAATCCCAAGTTTCCCTAAATAGTTGTTTCGGGGCTTTCATGGAATTTTAAAGACTAACACCACTGTTTATAAAATTGAGCCAAAATGCACTCAACCACATTTGAGCATGTGGTTTATAAACTGGACAGGGAGGAGAATGAATTACAACCCAAGAAATGTGGATTAACAGATGATGAAATTCAACAGCAACTCAAGGTTTTGAAGAACGTTGATTTGTCTACGTCAGCACAGAACGGTAACACTGGTTGGTGGACAAACAAACAATATCTTGAACTTGGAGTAGTGGTTGATAAAAATCGGTATGTTCACCATAACAGTAATGCCACAGAAGTGCAATTTGAAGTGTCTCTTATAGTCAATGTGGCCAATTTCATTTTTCAATCGTTAAATATTGATCTGTCTTTGAAGGGGATTGAAATCTGGACTCAAGAAAACCTTGTTGAAATAGATACCATGGAAGGCCTCCTGGAAAAATTTTGTACCTGGAAGAGTGCACACTTTAATGATCGCTTGCCCCATGACATTGCTCACTTTATTGTTAAGGCATCATATGGTGACACAGTTGGTTTAGCTTACGTGGGAACAGTTTGTAATGATTCATATAACTGTGGAGTTAGTAGTTTCATGAATGATGATATTATTGAGTTTGGATATGTTATATCACATGAGTTGGGTCATAATTTGGGTTTAGCTCATGATGAACAGAATTGTACTTGTGGGCAACCAGATTGTGTTATGCAGCCATCAAAAGCTGATGTAACAAGGTTCAGCAACTGCAGTTACAATCAGTATTTAAGGACCTGTGCAGGAGCACATTGTTTGGAACACCCACTACTTTTAGAGAAATCCTTCTCGCAGACCCTCTGTGGGAACGGTGTGGTCGAAAGAGGAGAAGAGTGTGACTGTGGTTCTCTTCATTCATGTGCAAAAGATCCGTGCTGCCAGGCGAACTGCACACTGAGCCCTGAGGCTGTGTGTGCTTTTGGACTTTGCTGCAAGAACTGCATGATTTTGCCAGCGGGTACGCTGTGTAGGAAAGAGGAAAATGAATGTGATCTTCCTGAGTGGTGCAATGGGAAAACCTCTCATTGTCCAGAGGATGTCTACATCCAGAATGGGGTCCCATGCAAGGGTGGTGGATACTGCTATGCAAAGAGATGCAACAACCGTGACGCACAGTGCAGAAACATTTTTGGCAAAAGGCTAAGAGTGCCAATCTTAAATGCTACCGAGAGGTAAATATCCAAGGAGATCGCTTTTGGTCACTGTAGTTTAAATAGCACGACATATACCAAGTGCCATCTCAAGGATTCTCTCTGTGGACGGATTCAGTGTGAGAATGTGAGAGAAATTCCTCGTCTGCAACATCACAGGGCCGTGATTTCAATGAACATCAGTGGCCGCAGCTGCTGGAGCACTGACTACCATGAGGGCATGGCCATACCGGATATTGGTGAGGTGAAAGACGGCACTGAATGTGGTGAAAAACGAATTTGTCTGAAAGGGAAGTGTATCCCAATGCCAAACTTCAAGAAATACTGCTCACCTCTGACCTGCAATAAGCAGGGAATATGCAACAATAAAAATCATTGCCACTGCTATGCTCAACGAGGCCCACCCTATTGCCATAAAGAAGGTTTTGGAGGTAGTATTGATAGTGGCCCACCACCGAGATTTTCTACCTACTATGAAAACGTAACAGGATTCTTACATTATGGGTTCTTTGTAGCAGTAGTGCGTTTCTTAATATTTATATTGATTTTCCTTGTTGTCATCGGGAGGGCAAATAGCCAAGACTAAACAGGAGACGGTTTCAACTTTCTCAAAGGAAGAAGAGTAAAATGTTCCAACTGCATGCCAGAAAGAAAAACTAAAAGTCCTGATTAAAATAAAATCCAAACATTAATGGAAATTTTTGTGTATTACATTCTAGTCTCCTGGCATGATGATATTAATGGGAGGGGAATTCTCTGGATATATTATAATTTGCTATCGTAAATATAAGTCATTTAGCGATGAGAAAAATGTGCTAATTCCTAGAATATTTCTACGTGCCACTATTTTAGTACATTATGTGGTTAATTTTCATAACATTAGTTTCTGCCTTTCCTGAGCATAGCATTTGTATGTGTCTTTGTGTGTGTGTGTTTGTGTCTATGTATGTGTGTATATCATTGTATGTGGGAGCAGGTTATTTATTTTTCCCTCAATTTCAATTAATTTTATTTGCCACACACAAATGAGAAACTCAAAACTGAAACTCATTTATTATTAGATTCTGACAACTACAGAGCTCTAGAACTAAATAGCTATATAACAATTATGCATGTCAGTATATGGTCTCCTGAGCACTGCCAGGAGTAATTCCTGAGTGAAGAGCCAGGAGTAACCCCTGAATGTCTCCGGGTGTGTCCCAAAATGCAAAAAAAATATTATTTTTGTTAATTGAATCACAGAAAGATACACAATTACAAGACTGGTCATGATTGGGTTCAGTAATTTAATGTTCCAACAGTCATCCGTTCAAGAGTGTACATTTTCTACCACCAATGTCACCAGTTTTCCTCCCAGCCCCTCCACAGCCTCTACTCTATGGTACGCACTTTCCTCTCTCCATCCCTCTCTCTCTATTTATCTATCTCTATCTCTCTCTTTCTCTGCTCTCTCTTCTCTCTGTGTTTCTATTTTTTCTATCTTCCTTCCCTCTTCCTCCCTCCTTCCTTTTGGGAACTATGGTTCCAATACAGATACTAAAAGTTTATCATGTATACCACATAGGATATATGTAACCTTAGTTAGTATAAAGAAGAGACTAGTATGATATACTTGGAAATAGAGTCACTCTGGACAAGAACTGAATGTTGAAAGTAGCTAAAGAGATATAAAGTTATATTTTTCTAATCACATTTTAGCAACCTGATTAGAAATATAAAATTTCTGTTAGTTTTCTTTTGGGGTCACACCCAGCAATTCTCAGAGGTTCTTTCTGGCTCTGGACTCAGGAATTACTCCTGGCAGTGCCCAGGAAACCAGATTGGATGCAGAAGATCGAACATGGTTTGGCTGTGTGCCAGGAAAATGCCCTACCTGCTGGATTACTGCTCTGGCCCCAGAAACATAAATTTCTGAGACATAAAATTTCTAAGAAAGAATTAACTTTCAGCCATAGCAAAACCATTCTGAGCAGATAGACATTGCACAATAGTAATTTGAGTTAGATACTAGATGCCATTTCCATATTTTCACTGCATAGAAGACACTAATTTTTTTCATAGAAATATGCCCTTCAAGGTGTTCCAGGTGTGGTTGAGGTGCCCGTCTATGTTGGGAGGTAGCAGGCAGGAGACAGGCTTGTCTACACCCAGGGATCTGCCCTGTGAGTCCTGGATGGTTGATGGTCTGACATAGAAAAGGACTGGGCCCCCTGGATGAACCCAGGGCCTCAGCAGAGCCTGGCAAGCTACCCATGGTGCACTCAATATGCCAAAAACAGTAACAATAATTTACCTCATTCCCAACAAATAGAGATGTTACTGGCACCTGCTGGAGCAAATCGATGAGCAATACGAAGACATGTGATACAAGTGATATTATCTAATTGGAACATACTTAAGAACAATGTATGAATATAACAATAATCACTTGATCACTTGAATCCCGTTATTCATCAATTTGCTTGAGCGGGCGCCAGTAAAATTTCCATTGGACCCTATCACGTGCCAATGTAGCCCAATGGCATCTGGTTGATTCAGGAATATGAAGAGCCTCAAACCGTTCCTTCAGGGTCTTAACAAGGAAGTCTGACCATCTTGTAGTTGGGCGGCCACGTGATCTTTTGACATCCCGTGGGATCCAGTGGGTAACGGCTCTAGTCCAGCGGTTGTCTCCAAATCGCATTACATGTCCAGCCCATCTGATTTTTATATGTCCAGCCCATCTGATTATTATAACAATAATAACTGGATAAATAACTTATAGCATACAGGATTACTATATCAGATCCAAAAGTGGGAGTACTCTAAAACTCATTTCAAAATCGATTTATAGTTAAATACTGAATGCAACACTCCAATTACAGAGAATTAAATAGAATGTGGTTAAATACTATGATATTAAAATCTAGTCTGTACCCTTTATTTAGTTTGCATGTTATGATAAAATATAAAAATTTGGAAATATATATTAGGAAAATTTTAGATATGGAAATATGGGCTTTATAAACAAGATCTTCTGAATATATATTTTCACCAATTGTCAAGTAGCTTTAAGGGTGTGGATAATTTGCCTTATTCTGGTCTAGGAATAACTAGTGGAGTCAAGTTTCTCTCCCAAAAGGTTCTTAATTAAAGTAGGTAGAGGAAAATTCCTTTGTTCACAGTGCAGTTATTGATACAATTACCATACATACCTAACCTTAGATCACTGTAGTAAAATGACTTTCTTGATTTCCATATTTTAATGTTTACATCATACTTTGAACTCTCTCCATTTATGTGCTCCAAACTATAATGTGCAATATATGTATAGATAATAAAATATTTACATATTTTTATTCTGTATGCTCTGAACTGCTTGTGGATTGCCAGCTTGACTTTCCAAATATTAATAGTACCCCTGAGTACCCAAGATTCCTGGTGACACATTGTCTTCTGAGCATTGAAAACCAAGGGTGTACAGCATGTAGTTCTGGGTCCTGAGCACTGAAGAACCGATACTCACACTATCCTTATTCCCGCAGAGGGTAACCATGGAATAAGCTCACTAATATTTCGAAAGAAAAATAAGTCTTACTTGGTAGTATGGTATAAAAAATACAAAACATATATTATCTAATATGTTCTATTATTTTACTTTTCATTATATTAATTTTGGTAGGGGGTCCCTAAGGTGTTGCCAGGAATCAAACCCACATGAACCCAACTCTTTTTTTATTTACTTTTTGAGGCACACCCGGCGATGCTCAGGAGTTACTCCTGGCTCTGCATTCAGGAATTACTCCTGGAGGTGCTCAGGGGACCATATGGGATACCGAGGATCAAACTCAGGTTCAGCCGTGTGCAAAGCAAACACCCTACCCACTGTGCTATGGCTCCGGCCCCAAACTCAACTCTTGTTCCATTTCCTTAGTTCATTTCCAGAGTCTTTTAGAGCATTTTAATTTGAATTCAGGAAGACTTTGCCTGTTATTTGAATAATTAATAGATTATTCTTAATTAAATTTGATTACTTTAGTACATCACTATTCATAATATCAATAATCAGCATGATTAATTTTTAGGTAACATATGCTAGTTATGCAATTGAAACTGTCAGAAAACAATAAAAGGATAAAGATATATATAGAGTAATTATGCACAAGTATATAACTACAAGAAAAATTTTGAAATGGATAATAGATAAATTCCTTTTGTATGATTTGTGAAGATAGGAGTCACACTGACTAAGCATGATTATGATACAATCTCCAAAGCAGCTCTCAACAGACCCAGAAACCACTTATAGATAATTGATGTGATAATTCAGAATTTTATATTCATTGCTCTGCCCGAAGTGATACAGTGCTCCTCAGTCCAGGGGTGCTGAGGGTCACCAAGTCTGCACTCAGCTTTACAGGGGAATAATGTAATACTTGTTTCAAGTGATTGAACATGGAGTCTCTGGATATAAGGCAGGTTCCATCACAACCCCATAAACAATATTTTGATGAAAACATTTCACTGTTCATCTCTACTAATGAAAAGGGGCTTGATCCCCTTTGTTATATGATCTCAGAACATTTCCAGATATAGATTTTAATATACCAATCTGAGAGTAAGTCTTGAGGGCATCTATGTGTCCCCCTCCTCAAAATAAAAATGAGAGTTGTTTATGAATCTTTATGTTCCATTTTGATATTTAGGCCCAACATCTATGACAATGATGGGGCATGTGCCCGACACCCCAAAACCCAGGGTGCAGCTGTCATAAAGGGACATCAGTGGGACTTCCTTGCCTCAATAATCATTGATTTACTGATACAGGGACCCCAGATTCTAGCTCATAGCCAGAAGGTCAAGGCAAGTCAGCTCCATCCTGAGAGCTATGCTATCCCAACAAGAAGAAACTTCTGTTCTGGAGGTCCCCACCACTAAGAAAGGCAAGGCATAAGTAATTTTGGCAGCCATCCAAAGTTTGCATTTAATTTGAAGCCAAAATACTTTTTGGTTTGCAAAATAATTTCATGTGTGCTACTGGACTCATACTTCAAGGTGAGCAACTGGCAATGCATCTGGCTGGGAAAGCATCTGAGGACCACTGGAGTGTGCTGGCATTGTGATTTCTTAGGACACTGCTATTACTTTTGTTATTGCATAAAGAATATTATAAAAGTTCTTAAATAAAAAGCAGTGTTTAATTCTTAAAAATATAATAAAGGCAACTATGCAAGATCCCTACATATCGGAGCTACATAATGTTTTTGAGAAAGTTGTGGGAGTGGAGGTGTCCCTAGAAACACAGGCAGTGGGTGCCCCCACTCTGAGACTGTGCAGGAAACCATCAGTAGGTCTCCAACATGCCTTACAAGTGTGGGAGCAAACTAGATTCCACGAACAGCAAAGAGGTCCCCCAAGTAGCAAGTGTCCAGAGCCCCTCAGTCCAGACTGAATTTGACACACCCCCAGAAATCATGTAAATACAAAAGAATCTAGCTGCATTAAAAAAATATATCCAGGAAAAATCCCAAAGACATCAGAATTTTTAAACCAGGAAGACCTTAGAATAAAAACATTGCCAATGTTTAAAGATCTGAAGGAAACCAAATATTTAAGATAGACTTGATCAACCCAAAGAGTGTCTGGTGGAAAAAGGAATGAAGGAATGTAATTGTGTAGAAATAAAGTAATTTAAAAACCACTAGCAAACTTCAGAAGTAGAATGCATGAAGTCAATCCATGACCCCCAAAGATAAACATCTCTTCAACAAAGGGGAAGTCATGGGAAAAGAGTGAGACTATATGGGAAGAATTTAAGAGACTTTTGGCAGTAGCAAAAGCAACCACTTCAGTATCATGGGGATCCCAGAAAGAAGAAAGCTGTGAAGTACTCCTATTTTCATAGTCTTTGGTTCAGGGCAAGATAAATTTACCATTATGTGTTGAGTAATGAATGAATAATGAAAAAGAATCATTACTAAGTGAATGATTATTTATTCAGCTAATGATGCTGTCAGTCTCACCCATTTTACTTTAGGGACATCCACATTTGCTCTATTATGTTCCTGCCCTAAATATTTGACATGTGGGTTCCCTAATAATCTGCTTTATAGTGATGCTTCTCAACTCTCATTGTAATTTGACCCACTAAGAGCTTGTATTTTCATATAACTCTAAACATTATATGTTTAGAGAGTCAAAACATGTTGCAAAAAATATTTTTATACAAAGTAGATGACATAGTAGAGGGTGGCAAAAAGAGAAGTGGAATATAGTATCATGCAAAATATATTTGCATATATTTGAGGGAGAAATTTTTTAAATATCTATGCTTAGGTATTAGGCTATTTTCTATGTACGTCCATGGAATATTTAATCTTTAGAATACCTCTGAGATGAATATTATTCAATTTCAGTTTGTGCTATTCACTTATTCAATTTAATAGAAACTTACCCAAGGCTGAAAAGGCACAAATATTCTTCTGAAGGAGACAATAGCCTTTTGTTAGCTTTGATGGCTGTTGTAGTTTTCACAACACACACTGCAGAACCTAAAATGACAGATTAACACAATGACAAATGTTGGGGGGAGGAATTTAGGTATGTCATAGTCACATGTGGATGATTATGATTCATCTTTTGGTGAGATATTTTATACATTAAAATTATCCAACTTAAATATTAATGTACTCTCCAAATAATTTCTCTGAGCATAATGAGCAAATCAAATATTTGGAGCTAACTGAATATATATATATATATATATATATATATATATATATATATATACACACACACTGGGTAAAGATATTCATATATACACTGGGTAAAGATATTCAGTATTCACTGTCGGAGAAGCTGCGGGGTCCCCAACAGTGCTGGGAAGCGAGTTCCCTTCTACCTCCGAAGCTGGCGGGAATGGATGAAGACTCAGAAATCCGATGCAGTTTTAAAAGGATTTTACTATCACAGGTTCCAATATACAATCCAAGAGCAGGAAAACCTCCGGACTCTGGGTTCCCAGGTAGGCCCCAGCCAGGTGTAGGCCAAGATGGCTGCCACCATGTGTTGAGGCCCAACAGAGAATGGAGAGGACGGAGAAGCAAAACACCAAGGGAAGCCGAAATGGCAAAAAGGGGGAAAAAGAGAGAGCTTCTTTCTTCTGACAGCTTATTTTATAGCTAGAAATCTGCCCAAACTCCCAGCCCAGCCCATTCTGGGCTGGGCTATCTAGAGATGAAAACAGGAAAATAGCTCTATAGAAATGTAGCAACTTCAGGAGGCCTTCTGGCTGTTTACAAGTACCCAGAGCTAATTCAAAGCCTCCTGGCAGAGCTGGGAGGACTTGTAAGTTAAATGTAACTTCCCTGGCAGGAAGGGTCAAATGCCCTTAGGTAATCTCTCCCAGCACCTCACCTAATGTCTTTTTATATGCTAATGTCTTGAGCCAAGATCTGCCTGGAAAAGTCTTTATAGGGTAGAGAAGGGGGTTTTTGAGATGGCATGTCTTGTACCAAAGACTAACACTAATGCCAGTAAAATATTTCTCCAAGCCTTCACAAGTCTCGTCTACTTCACGGTAGTTTTGTACTTTAGTTGCCTTTGAGTTATCAGGGAGCCATGCTTGCTTGTTTGGAGGCAAACAGCATTTCTCTCTGATCTAATTACTTAGGGATCCAACGTGGCCAGGCAAATATGCTGGTAAGATCTAGCTAGTCCCATGATGATTGTGGTAGCATGAGAGAATATTTCTACCAGCTAGTGCAGAATACAGGGTCAGATAAACTGCCACATTTAGACTACCCCCTTATCTACGAAGTGATTTGCAGGAGGCAATTCAGAGCAGATGGAGAGGCTCTTAGAGGAGTCCTGCAACAATTCACGTTATGTTACTTGTTTGGATATAAGGAATCAGATGTAATTTTTTCCAATTTGTTAGCCTTTAGTATGCTAAAGTGGCAAAGTAAATCTGCTCAGCTCTAATGTTTAAACTGTTAACTTAAAATGACAAAAGTTGACATAAATTTCTGGAGAAGAAATGTCTGGTGGAAATATATTATGCTACTAAAACCATCACTGAGTTTGGATATCCCCTAGGTTTTCTATAATAAATGAAATGTAGTTTCTACTTAAGACTGTTAAGACAGTTAAAAGCTGTTATGCCGGGATTCCAGAATCCCAGTGCGCCTGGTGCCTGGCCAGAGAGCCATCTCCAGGGCTCGCTGGGCTGCCTTAAAGAGAAAGGACTTGGAAAAGAAAAGACTGAAAAGAGAGGACCTGAAGAGAGATCCTGAGGAAGGGAAGGACAAAGAGACAGAGAAACAGAATCTGAGAGAGAGAGAGAGAGAGAAAGGAGACAAAACGAAACAGAGATAGAAACTAAGAGCAAAAGAAGAAAAAAGAAGAGAGGCCCTGAAGAGAGTGCCTGAGAGAGAGAGAGAGAGAGAGAAATAGAGACAACTATGAAACAAAGACAGAGAGAAACTAAGAGAAAGAGAAGAAAAAGAAGAGAGGCCCTAAAAAAGAGAGTGCCTGAGAGAGAGAGAGAGAGAGAGAGAGAAGTCCAAATGAGGGCCTGAATAGAGAGAGGCCCTGAAAGAGAGAGAGAAGTTTGCTATAAGAGAGAGGTCAGGGGAGAAGAGAGATGAAGAGGAGGGAGAAAGATAAAGAGGGGAGGTCTCTGGAATGAGGTGGAGGGAGTGAGAGAAGAAAGATTAAAAAGGAAATATAAAAGAGAGTTTAGAAGGAGAGCTTCAACCTTTCAGAAGCCCGTGGTCTGTCCCTTTATCAGTTGATGGGGGGTGGGGAACTTACTGGGTTGTGAACACTGTAGGGGACCCTTCTGGGCCCAACATCTTCTGCATTGAATATCTCCTGCCTAGAACACTGTTGAGTCCCCACCCTCCCACTGGGCCCCCAGGGGTCCTTTACAACTAAGAATATTTTTTGCTTTGTTCTTGGGCCTGACAAGTGGCGCTTGGTGAGTTCTCCTAGCTCTGAGGTCCTGAAGTTTCCTCCAGGTGGTGCTCCTAGAAATGCATTTTGGAAATGGGATTCCAGGCTCCTGCATGAAAGCCACATTCTTCCACCTCTAGAGCTATCCTCATGTTAGTGACTAGTGAAGATTCCGCGTCTCAGAGTCATACTATGTAGACCTCCAGCTCTTTTTTATTTATTTTTTTGTTATATTTTGGGGTCATGCCCAGTGATACTGATGGGTTACTCCTTGCTTTGCACTTAGGAATAATTTCTAGTGGTGCCCTAGGGACCATATGGGATGCCGGGGTTGGAACCCAGTCAGCCATGAGCCAGGCAAATTCCCTAAGTTCACTCAGGCCCCTCCAGCTATTTTTTTAATGGTTTGGTTTTTTTTCTTTTTCCCCAAGGTCAGAACTGCCTACTTCTCAGGAATAAAGAAAGAAATTAAGGGTGGTTGAACGCTCACCCAAGCCATCACGGACAAACTTTTGTTTCCCTTCCCCACAATCTCAGGAGACTGTGACAGGATTTGTCCTGTCCCTGAGCATTTACATTTCTCTTCTCAAATGCAGCGTGGAGATTTCTTTTTTCAGTGCAACTGACTCTGTCCCACAATCTGGTTCATTTTACCTATTTTTTAAAAAAAATAAATTTCTCAAAGTCACGGTATTTATCATTTTTTCACTTTCATTTTCCTAAATACAGATATTCAAAATAAAAGTTCTGTATTGGAGAACAAAATAAAAGTGATATATTGGAACCATTTTGAGCATTTATTAAACTGATAAACTAATAATAAATGCTGAAAACAATGGTTCTTTTTTATATTACCAAGATCTATCAACTTAGCCTGCTACAGTGTCTTGGAAGCAAGCAGAAAACATGTGAATCCTGAGACAGGAATAAACAGCTTTATTCTCAGCTTTACTGTAGCAGTATAGCGCAAAGTTCCTGTGCTGGTATTTCCTCTGGGAAGCTAAAAGACGGTATGGCGCTCCTATACACATTGTAAGTTTCCTATGTGCATACAGGAAATGCAGGGAAAAATCATAAGGTATGTTAAGGGAAACACTTTCTGATTTTAGCTCCTAAGAGAGATGTCATGAAACAACACAATAAATAAGACTGATCTTTTTCCCAGAAGAAAAGAATAGTTCTACTTTTCAAGGTTATTTGCTATTTAAAAAAAATGCTCTGAAATACAGTGGAGAAGAAAGATTGAGTGTCTGATTAAAAGGGTACAGAGTTTCTCTCCAACAATTCTTAAGGTGTTACAGAGGAAGCTAGAGAGAGGGAGGCGAGAATGTGAGCATTGAATGTAGGCAAAGGGATATACATGATCACTTCTTGATCACTGAATCACTTGCTATCCTGTTATTCATGGATTTGCTCACGCGGGCCCCAGTAATGTTCACGTTTCATCCTATCATGTGCCAGTGTAGCCCCATGGCATCTGCTTGCTCCAGGAATATGAAGAGCCTCAGATCGTTCATTCAGGGTCTTGATATTACAATTTAATGTTCATGTTAATTGGTTTATTTGCAGTTTATTTTAAGTATAGAGTAGTATTTAAATGTAAATGTTGAAATAATTAAACACAAATTTGTAGAAGTGTAGTACCTTACAATTTTCACTGAATTAATCATTGCTAATGGCTATAAATTTTATATGTATACTTTTTGTTAAAAATAAAGTTCATTGATCACAATCTCAAATCTGTCTCTCAAAATAAATAATTGTATGCATTTCAATGCATCTGTATTTATTTTAAAATAACAGAAATTGAAATCGATGTTTTTCACAAAATCCCTAGTCCCTACTACAATTGTTTGAATGAGAGAGATAGAGAGAGTGTGTTTGTGTGTGTGTGTGCTTATGATATGCGTGTGTGTTGGAATCAAACCATGCCTTAATCAGAATAATCACGATTTTGTTACTGAACTGGATTTCCTACCTTCTTCTAAAATTCTTTTCATCTTGAACCATCTCCGAATTTTGGTGAGATTATTCTTTTCTCAAGGAATGCAGCCTATGTCAGCTTGAATGACATTTTAAATAGATCTCCATATGCTCAGGGTTTATACCTGGCTCTGCACTCGGGAATTATACTGGGTGGTGCTCAGGAGATCATAGAAATTGCCAGGAATTGAACCTAGGTTGACCATGTACAAGGTAAATGCCCTGCTTGCTGTATTATCACCCTGGTCCCTTGATCAATTCTTTAAAATTTCACTTTATTTAACTAGCAATGGTTAGAGTTATTCTATATCTGAGAAACATTTATGCAAGTCACTTGAGATGCAATGAAGAGGAGTTTCATAAAATAATTTTCTGCTTATGACTTATGTATTCTGTTCTTATGAGTGCTTTTCATCATTATGTCCAGACTATAATTCTTTTATGACCATGATTTGTAAATTAAAAACCTAGTTTAGTGGATTTATGTTTTAATTCTGAAGTCACTTTCATATCAATCTCATATCTGGAAATTGCTTCATAGTGTCCCAAGAAGAACAGAAAAATAGTATTATTGATAATATTTTATTAGATCAGAACACCTCTCATAAGACATAATTTGATCTTATTCACTGATTTATAAGGCGACTCACACCTTTGTATTTCTGTGTTAACATATAAGCTATTATCACTGTTCAAATATAGGTTATAGTAATCAGAATTACAGATAGGAAAAATTTATCTACATTTTATTGGTAGTTTATATTACAGAGAGTATTAATCTTAGAAGGAACACTCTCTACTCTGTAGATAGACTTTATAAGCTATAAGAGAAGTCCATGTCAAAGTATAAGGAACACAGAGCATAAATTACAATAAAATGCAGACTGTAAGATTTATTGAGTTTTTATACAGCTTGAAGCTGTCCTCAAAAAAAAACTAGCAATAACAAAATAATTCCTCAGTGGATAAAAATTTCATTTCCTATAACGTCTACTTTGTTTTACAAAGCTGAAAGAAAATACACACCAATCTCCGTATGGGTATTGATAACTAGGAAAGTATTTGAGCTTTTACTATAATAATGTGATTTTGTTATCAGAAAAAAATTAGTCACATCTAATGTTGGGGCAATAAAACCAGCAACAATATTTTAATTAAAATTATAAAGATAAAATTTCAGTTACTTTCTACAAATAAGAACCAGTAAAGCAGATCTGATGAAGAATCTGTCTTTGATGTAGGGCTAATGTACTAAAGGTTGAAATTCAGAAAATTGTATCAATTTTAAATTTTGACAAAAATAAAATTATGTTGATTTTATTATTTTAATGAATAAGCTTTTTTCCCAGTATAAGATCAGTATAAGATCTGAAATGGAGACCAGGAGTAAGGTAAATTGCATCTAATTGTTTCCTGAATTTTTATAAAATTCAGGAATTCTTTAATAATCTGTATTTATTTCATAATACACTGTAAAACAACGGCATCAGCTGAACTAAGCTTCATAACACAATAAAATATAGTTTTGCTTGTAAATAAGACTTATTTCTTATCTTTCCATAAACAAGGTCAGGATATGATCATGGCAGAGTTCTCGTAAGAATGTTCTTTTCAGGTAAACACTGCAAAATTTTATGACTTGATCAAGAGCAGAGAAAGCAATGAATTTCTTCCCAATTCTTATAATCACTTCACCCATAAAGGTCCCAGCCTCATGAAATCATCTAAACCTAGTCAGTTCCCAAAGACCGCTCTTAATACCAACTCCTATCAAATGAGTTTCAACGTTCTTATGAAACTATTGTCTCTCAATAGGATTCAGTTGTAAATGTCTGAACTTGAACACGGTATAATGTCTTAAATATTCCTCACCTTGAAAATGTGTGCAGTAGTGCCAGCTTCATATGATCATTTAAAAGTGAAGTATTTAACATTTATGACTGACTATGTTGAGCACAAAAAATACTACACATAGCCCTGAATCTGTTTATTGTTCTGTTCTAATTTTTTTTTCAGGGGAGGCCATAGACAGCATTGCTCAGGGCTTAGTCCTGGTTCTGGATCACTCCTAACTGAGTTTGGGGGTCCCTATAGGGATTGACCCTGGGTTGACTGTGTGAAGGATAAATGCTCTACCTGCTGCATTATTGCTCCAGTTCCTGAGCTAAATTCTTTAATTCAACAAAATATTTGTACATTTAATAACTGTAAGTATATCACCTACACGGCAGAGCCTAGCAAGCTACCTGTGTTTTTATTTAATATGCCAAAAACTTCCTAACAATTATGGACCTCATTCCCATGACCTGAACGAAAGGTTTGAGGCTCTTTCTGTCCCTGGAGCAAGCAGATGGCCTTGGGCTACACTTGCTTACAACAGGACGTATGGAGATGTTACTGGTGCCCACTGGAGCAAATCAATGAACAACGGGAAGACAAGTGATACAAGTGAATAACTGTAAATTAAAAGTTTAAAAATTCTTCTCATTTTAATGTGAGAATTATTCATTTTATAAGTAATCAGTTTATTTGATCATGACATTGAAAAATTGCCTCAGAGATGTTTATCTCACAAGTTACAACTAAAACACAAAATTATAACAAATCGTGGAAATATCTCAAGATTTTCAAATAGATATAACAAAACAAAAGGAGGAATGGTGTTGAAGATAGTACAACGATTAAGGCAAATGCTTAGCATGTTCGTAACCTGATTAGATTCACAGCATTACTGTGTGATAGTTTTAGCCGCATTGAATCACGGCCTGGTTATGTCTAGAGGCCTGTGATAGTCCTTGGACAGCCTTGGAAGTCCTGAGCCAATGAACAAGTCCAGCTCTGAAAACATCACTCCCTTAAATTGAGCCACTGGCCAACTTGAACAAAATTTCCTGTGGGAAGGAAATACTGGATTTGAAGGAAGAAATGGGAGAGAATTAGTAGAAATATAGAGAGCTTTAATCCCCAAAATGCTGAATACAAATTCTTCTCCAGTCCACCTGGGCCACAAAACATACCCCGATACAATCATGAAGATAGAAATGCTGTCTTTCACATGCTGAGCCATAAATCATACCTCCATAAAATCAAGAAGATAGAAATTGTGCCAACTACTTTTTCAGACCATGAGGCACTGAAAATAGAAGTTAATTGTACACAAAAACGGAGACCAATACCAAGTACCTGGAAACTAAACAGCTCACTGCTGAACAACCAGCAAGTCATAAAAGAAATCAAAGAGGAAATCCAAAGATTCCTGGAAACAAATGAGACTGAAGACACGAATTACCAGAACTTGTGGGATACAGCAAAAGCAGTGTTAAGAGGCAAGTTCATAGCTCTTCAAGCATTTATCAGAAAAGAAGAAAAGGCCATCATAAACAGTCTGACTTCACAACTTAAGATCTTAGAGAGTGATCAACAAAAAGGAGCCCAACCCAAGCAGAAAGAAAGAAATAATAAAACTTAGAGCAGAAATCAATGAGATGGAATGTCAAAAAACAATCCAGAAGATCAACGAAACCAAAAGCTGGTTCTTTGAAAAAATAAACAAGATTGACAAACCACTTGCAAGACTTGTAAGAAAAGGAAAAGAGAGAACCCAAATAAATAGAATCAGAAATGAAAACGGGGACATCACAACAGAAACCACAGAAATTCAAAAGATCATCAGAGATTACTATGAGAGCCTGTACGCCACAAAACAAGAAAACCTAGAAGAAATGGACAAATTCCTGAATTCCTATAGCTTCCCAAGTCTGCAACAAGAAGATTTGGAATACCTCAACAAACCTATCTCCATCGAGGAAATAGAATCAGTAATCAAAAGTCTCTCCAAACACAAAAGCCCAGGTCCAGATGGATTCACCAGTGAATTCTACAAAACCTTTAAAGAGGACCTACTCCCAATTCTTTTTAAGCTCTTCCAACAAATTGAAGAAACAAAAACACTCCCAAATAGCTTTTACGAGGCACATATCACCCTGATACCCAAAGCAGACAAAGATGCCACCAAAAAAGGAAAACTACAGACCAATCTCCCTGATGAATACAGATGCTAAGATCTTCAACAAAATACTAGCAAATAGAATCCAAAGAGTCATCAAAAAGATTATACATCATGACCAAGTGGGGTTCATCCCGGGAATGCAAGGATGGTTCAACATTCGCAAATCAATCAACATAATACATCATATCAACAAAAAGAAAAATAAAAACCATATGATCATATCAATAGATGCAGAGAAGGCATTTGACAAGATCCAACACCCGTTCATGATGAAAGCTCTCCGTAAAATGGGGATTGAAGGAACCTTCCTCAAGATAATCCAGGCCATCTACTACAAGCCCACAGCGAGCATCATTCTCAATGGGGAAAAACTGAAAGCCTTCCCCTTAAGATCAGGGACAAGACAAGGCTGCCCACTCTCACCACTTCTATTCAATATAGTACTGGAAGTACTTGCTATAGCAATCAGGGAAGAAAAAGACATTAAGGGCATCCAGATAGGAAGGGAAGAAGCCAAGTTATCACTATTTGCAGATGACATGATATTATACCTGGAAAACCCAAAACTCTCTACCAAGAGGCTCCTAGAAATAATACATTCCTATAGCAGAGTAGCAGGGTACAAAATCAATACCCAAAAGTCAATGGCCTTCCTATATGCAAACAGCGAAAGAGAAGAAAGGGACATTAAAGAAACTATCCCATTCACAATTGCGCCAGAAAATCAAATACCTAGGAATCAGTTTGACAAAGAATGTAAAGGATCTCTACAAAGAAAACTACAAAACGTTACTTCAGGAAATAAAAGAAGACCTGAGGAAAGGGAGACATATTCCCTGCTCATGGATCGGAAGGATCAATATTATCAAAATGGTAATACTCCCTAGAGCTTTATACAGATTCAATGCGGTCCCTATAAAGATACCCATGATGTTCTTCAAAGAAATTGAACAAACACTCCTGAAATTTGTATGGAATAATAAAACTCCACGAATAGCTAAAGCAATCCTTGGGAAAAAGAAGATGGGAGGTATCACTTTCCCCAACCTCAAGCTCTACTACAGAGCAGTTGTAATTAAGACAGTGTGGTATTGGTATAGAGACAGACCTGTAGACCTATGGAATAGAACTGAGTATCCTGAAACACATTCTCAAATATACAACCACTTAATCTTCGATAAAGGAGCAAAAAATATTAAGTGGAGCAAAGAAAGCCTCTTCAACAAATGGTGCTGGGAAAACTGGGCAGCTACATGTAAAAAATGAACTTAGACCTCCTTCTAACGCCATGCACAAAAGTCAGATCAAAATGGATTCTAGATCTCAACATCAGACATGAATCTATAAGGTACATCGAAGAAAACATAGGAGAAAGCGCTCTACGACATCGAAACGAAAAGTATCTTTAAAGATGACACACCACTGACCAAGCAAATGGAAGCAAAGATAAACAAATGGGATTATATAAAACTAAAAGCTTCTGCACCTCAAAAGAAACGGTGACCAAGATACAAAGACAATCCACAGAGTGGGAAAGGATATTCACCCAATACCCATCTGACAAGGGGTTAATATCCAGGATATATCAGGCACTGGTAGCAGTCCACAAGAAAAAAAACAGCCAACCCCATCAAAAAATTGGGAGAAGAAATGAACAGAAGCTTCCAAAAAGAAGAAATTCGAATGGCCAAAAGGCATATGAAAAAGTGTTCTTCATCTTTAATCATCAGGGAGATGCAAATCAAAACAACAATGAGGTACCATCTCACACCACAGAGACTGGCACACATCCAAAACAGCAAGAACAACCAGTGCTGGCGTGGATGTGGGGAAAAAGGGACTCTGATCCACTGTTGGTGGGAGTGCCGACTGGTCCAGCCCTTTTGGAAAACAATATGGGCATTCCTCCGAAAACTAGATATTGAGCTCCCATTTGATCCAGCAATAGCACTCCTGGGAATATACCCGAAAGACCGAAAAACACATAGCAGAAACACTATCTGTACTTCTTTATTCATCTCTGCGCTATTCACTATAGCTAGAATCTGGAAACAACCTAAATGCCCGAGAACAGAGGACTGGCTAAAGAAACTGTGGTTCATCTACACTATGGAATACTATGCGGCTGTCAGAAAAGATGACATTATGAAATTTACCTGCAAATGGAGGGACATGGAGACTATCATGCTGAGTGAAATTAGTCAGAAGGAAAAGGACAGATATAGAATGACTGCATTCATTAATACGACATAAATAGATACCAGTGTCTTACTAAATGTGGGAAATGGTAATGGCAGATTAAGTCTCACCATTGAATATACACAAAGAGACTTAAGTGATAAACTCTAAATACCTGCAGGGCTAGCCACAATGTGTAAAATAAGAGGCAGAGAGATGCAGAGACAGAGAGAGAGAGACAGAGAGAGAAGAGAGAGAAACTGGGGTACCTGCTATTAAGGCAGCATGGGGGTGGGCAGGAGGGGGTGGGGTACATTGGTGGTGGAAATGGGGCACTGGTGGAGGGATGGGTGCTGGTATACTGTATTACCAAGAACCAATTATGATCACCTTTGTAATTGTATGTTTCACTGTGGTATAATAAAAAATTTAAAAAAAAAAAAAAAATCAAAAAAAAAAAAAAGAAAAGAAATGCTGTCTTTTTTATACCATGGTGTGTCGGGGCGCACCACGGGGTCCCCGACAGTGCTGGGAAGCGAGTTCCCTTCTATCTCCGAAGCCGGCGAGGGAATGGATGAACACTCAGGAATCCGATGCGGTTTTAAAAGGCTTTACTTATCACAGGTTCAGGCATACAAATCAGCAAAAGGAAAAACCCGATGCTTAGGATTCCAGGCTAGAACCCCAGCCACGTGTAGGCCAAGATGGCGACCACCACGTGTAAAACTTCCAAGGGGAATAAACGCTCACAAGGCGAGATCCCACCGGGAAGAAGAAGCCCAGGACAGCGGGAACTGGCAAGTTTATACCCCCGCAACTCAGACCTTCCTCCCATTGTTATGGAAAGCAGGGAGGGTCCAATGCCCTCAGGTAATCCCTCCCTGCATCTCACCTAGGGCCTTTACTGTGCTAATGTTTTGAGCCGGGAAGGCCTTTGGAAATGTAGAGAAGGGGGTTTCTGAGATGGCATGTCACTGTACCAAAGACCAACACCAATGCCAGTTAAATATTTCTCCAAGCCTTCACAAGTCTCCTCTACTTCATTGTAGTTTTATATTTTATCAGGGAGCCATGCTTGTTTGTTTGGAAGCAAACAGCATTTCTCTCTGGTCTAATTACTTAGGTGTTCTTACGTGGCCAGGCTAGTATGCTGGTAAGATCTAGCTAGTCCCACGATAATTGTGATAGCATGGGAGAATATTTATACCAGCTAGTACAGCATACATGGTCGGATAAACTGCCACATTTAGACTACCCCCTTATCTACGGAGTGATTTGCGGGAGGCAATCCAGAGCAGATGCAGCGGCCCTTAGGAGTCCTGCAACAATGGTGCACTTAAAATAGAGTTTAATCACACACAGAAGTGAAGAATCAAATCAAACACCTGGAAATTAAACAGCTCTCTACTTAACAACCAGAAGGTTAGAGAGGAAAACAAAGAAGAAATCAAAAGATTCCTGGGAACATAAGAGAATAAAGACACAAGCCAGCAGAACTTGTGGGACACAGTTTCACAAGCAGTGTTCAGAGGAAAGATTTTTATGTTTTATTCATCATACCTTTCCTCTGCCTCCCTGCCAGTTGCTCCGGAAGAGAGAGACCCACCCACGCCAGACTCAGCTAATTTGCAACCCCAGAAGAGATCCAGACTCATTCACTTCAGACCCACAGTTGTGCTACTCGGCCTGCCCCATGTGGAAGCAACCCATGGAGCTGACCTCCCAGTAAGGGACTTGGCCATCCCCTGGCAGAGTCCAATATTGCTCCAAGGGGTTTGCTCTCATGAGCGGGGAGAGACCATGCTGGCCCGACTCGGAGTGGAGTTTTGGGTCCTGCCCTTTCCTCTGCCTCCATGCCAGTTGCCCCGGAAGAGAGAGACCCACCCACGCCAGACCCACATGTCCCTTGGCGCGAGGCCGCTTTGTGGCAGCGCAATATTTTTATAAGATGCTGAATTTTGCATAAGGTTCTTCCCAATTTCTTTCACATTTATACATAGAAAACAGTTATAGACATGTTTTAACTGATACCAGTAAGCCTGGCAAGAAACCAGAGCAAACCACACATCTTGCAGTTAGTCATTCTCAACATCCAGACTCCATAGTTCCTCAGAGCTCCATCCAAGAGAAAACCTGATCTTCACCCTTTAAGTTTCATCAGTAAATGCTTGGGTTGAGGGCCTTCTACTGAGACTATACCACCTACACAGTAAAGCCTGGCAAGCTACCGTGTTTTATTTACTTTTTATGCCAAAGACTAGTAACTATTATGGACCTCAGTTCCATAATCTGAAGAATGGTTTCGGTCTCCTCCCTGTCCCTGTAGCAAGTAGATGCCCTTGGGTTGCACTTGCTTGTGATAGGACTAGTGCCCACTCAAGCAAATCGATGAACAGTGGGAAGACAGTGATACAGTGATTTATCATACCACCGTGAGATAAACAATTACAAAGAGCGTTCATGTTTGGGTTTCAGTCATACAGTGTTCCAGCACCCATCCCTCCACCAGTGCCCATTTTCCACCACCAATGTCCCCTTATTTCCCCCTCCCTCAGCCTATATCTATGGCAGGAACTTTTCCTCTTCTCTCTCTCTTTCTCTTTTTCTCTCTCCCTTCTCTTACTCATTATGGCTTGCAATACATACATTTAGAGGTTATCATGTATATCCTTTTGACTACTTTCAATGCTCAGTACTAGACTGGTATTATCATGTACAATAATTATTAGTGCACTGTTCATTTCTCTGTATTACCTAACCTCTGACTCTCACATATTTGCGGTAGGTTCCATCCACTGACCAGACCTCCTGATGTATTTTTTGTCTGGCCTTGGATATTGGTATCATGCATTTTTTTATATCCCATAAATAAATGCAGTCATTCTATATCTGTCCTTTTCCCTCTGACTAATTTCACTCAGCATGAAGAGAGGAAAGCTTATAGTTTTACAAGTGTTCATCAGGAAAAGGGCCCATATAAACAACCTGACTTCACAGCTCAAGATCTTAGAACAAGACCAACGAAAGGAACTCAAATCAAGCAGCAGAAAGGATTTTTTAAAAAAATTACACCATAAATTAATGAGGTGAAATCAAAAAAAGTATGAAATCAAGAGATGGATGGTTCTTTGAAAACAATAAGATTGATAAACCATCTGCAAGAATCACAAAGAACAAGGGGGAGAATCCTAATAAATCAAATTAGAAATGAGTGAGAGAGGGAGATAACAGCAGAAACCACAAAATTCAAAAGACCATCAGAGATTACTTTGAGAATCTTTATTTCATGAAACAAGAGAATCTAGAAGAAATGGTTAAATTCTCGGTTAAATACCAAGACTGAATCAAGAATATTTGAAATACCTTAACAGATCATCATTATCAAGGAAATTAAAATGGTAACCAAAAGTCTTCCCAAAAACAAAACTCCAGGCTTAGATGGATTCACTAGTGAATATTTCCAAATCTTTAAAGAGGAACTACTGCCAATTGTCTTCGGACATTTGCCAGGAAATTGAAGAAACAGAAACATTCAGTTTGTATGAGGCACTATCACCCAGATAGTAGAAGCAGATACAAACACACACACACACACACACACACACACACCCAGATAGTAGAAGCAGATACAAACACACACACACACACACACACACACATACACACACACACACAAAGAGAGAATTGCAAGCCAATATCCCTGATGAACACAGATGCAAAGATCCTTAACAAAATACTAGCAAACTGAATCTGACAACTCAACAAAAAAATCATACACCAAGACCATGTAGGATTCATCCAGGGCATGCCAGAATAATATGACATTCACAAGTCAGTCACCATAATACACCATATTAAGAAAAAAATGAAACCATACTAACATACCAATAGATGCAGAGAGAGCATTTGACAAAATTCAGCAGCATTCATGATAAAAGCACTCAACAAAATGGGAGTTTCATTATTTCGTACAAAAAAAAAGAAAGACAAAAACAGATATTAAAAACAAAAGCTGATTCACAATTGTGTCTCATAAAGTCAAGTACCTAAGAATCAGGTTTTTACCATGTAAAATTTTAGTCATTAGCTGTTAATATATTTTATCATATATCTTTCTCTTAGTTTCAGAAATTATGTTTTTCCATTCTTATTTAAATATGTACCACAGTGAATATCGATATATTTTTTTCATAATGCCTCTCTGGTGGTATTTCTTCAAATAAGTGCCACAAAGAACTGATCTATCATGCATGTTAAACTGATTAACAGATATTACATGCTAATGAAACTTATTAATATGAACAAACAGTAAAAATCCTTTCGTTTGATTTTGTTTTGTTTTGCAGTAGTGTTGGTGGGGGCCCACCAACAAGGTGAAATCCAAACCAGGAATAAAATCAATAAAATAAAATCAAGGACGGTTCTTTGAAAAAAAATAAGTACAGTGGAGAAAATAATAAGTACAGAGCTAGGAATAAACCCAGAGCACTGTAAACATACGGGAATAAAGCCATGAACTACCAGAACTTGTGAGATACAGTGCTCTGGGGTTTTTCCTAGCTCTGCACTCAGGAATCATACTTTATAGTGCTCAAAGGATCATATGGTATGCGAAGGATCGAACCTGGGTCAGCCTCATGAAAGGAAAATGCCCTGCCTACTGCACTATTGCTACAACCCAAATAAAAATCTATTAAACTAATATAATGTAGATCAATCCATATTATTATACCTATTCTCATTGCATTACATCATGTTAAATTACATTTTACAAAAACTTTTAGAGTTAGTCATTAAAATTAATAACTGATGGCAGGTGTTGATGGGAAAGTGGAAGAAAGAAAACATCACTGTACCAGTGGTAGATATGTAAATTAGCACAGCATCTATGAAAATAATGTAGCTGCCTCAAAAAGTTAAAAATAGAACTATTATATGTGCTACTTGATTTTCATTTATTCACTTTGATATGCTGAATAAATCTGTGCTTTAAAGTCAGAAATAACAAGCAATTCTTCCATTATGTTTTGAATCCACATTGCTGATGATTACTAAACTCTCTAGCACTACGGCCAATATCCCCTTAAAATGGACTGATTCTCAGCTAGAAGATAGCTTGAATCTCGAGCAGTTATGTTGAGGTTGGGGAGATGGAGGCAGGGGGGTGGGGAATTTAATTACAAAATACACTTGAGGGGGCCGGGCGATGGCCCAGCGGGTAGGGCATTTGCCTTACACGTGGCCGGCCCATGCCAGCCAGGTTCGATCCTCGGCGTCCCATATGGTCCCCCCGAGCACCGCCAGGAGTAATTCCTGAGTGCAGAGCCAGGAGTAACCCCTGTGCATCGCGGGTGTGACCCAAAAAAGCAAAAAAAAAAAAATACACATGAGTTTAAGTAATAATATGAGGGCTGGAAGCAACGGATTAAATAAGAAGTCAATGATAATTACATTTGAAAATGTTCTGAAAGCAGTTGAGGAAAGCACCTTGACATTTCAAATTGTTCAATAAGTTATTAATTATGTATCAATATAGTACTTTCAAATGCATTGTTGTATTGCAAAATTTATACTGATTCAGGTTTTCTCCACAGCTAGATTTTTGTTTAATAATGAATTTGGATGCGAATTTTTCTCTTTTAGCATTCTTTGGCTTATAGAACCCCAAACCAAAAAAAAATTGTCTTATTATCTTCTATACAATTTTTTCCATTACATATTCATGTTATTAAATGCATATTACATCAAATATTAATTTGACTTGAAAACACTAGAGAATAGAAAAGCTACCAAATTTAACTATCATTTTAGTGTATGTACAAAAAATTATTTTTAATTCTTTTGGCTTGTAGGACACACCCAGATGTTAATCATGGCTTACTGCTGGCTTTGGCAGGAAGGGTTCAGGAAAACCACATAGGGGTGCCAAGAATCAAACGTGGGTTTACACAGCTAGAATCCTACCTTCCATGCTATCACTTTGACCCTAAGTGCCAGAAATTTAAAGGAAACTTTTTGAGTACCTTGACATTCATTCATTAGTAAACTTGATTGCATTGGGTTTCTTAAAACTACTGTTTTTACTATCTCATAGGTAAGAGGACTTCAGAAGTGTTCACTTTTGTGATTTTTAATATGTAAATTTACTGTACCCCTCTCCAACCCCAAAGCTCAGGATAATCCACACTGTCTTCATATATCTTCTGGTTGATGTCCTCATTCTTCCCACCTTTCTCCCAACTGTTTGTTGATCTGACTGCTGCAATGCAAAACTCAGTGTTTGCCATTATTCAAAACTGTCTGTTTCGCAGGGATAAGTCCCTCTCTAAATAACTTTTTTCACTTAACACACTACAACCATCTCCCCACCCTGATTTAACTTCCATTCACACTGCAGCTACTGCACAACTTCATTTCGGTGACAAGTCATCAAATGGGGTAAACTGGAAGAAAGTTCAATATTTTCCATAGCTATAGGAGCTATACCACCTACACAGCAGAGCCTGGCAAGCTATCGTGTTTTATTTACTTGTTATGCCAAAAACTAGTAACAATTATGGACCTCAATTCCATGACCTGAAGAATGGTCTGGGGCTCTTCCTGTCCCTGGAACAAGCAGATGCCCTTGGGTTTACACTTGCTTGTGACAGGACATATCGGAGATGTTACTAGTGCCCACTCGAAAGCAAATCGATGAACAATGGGAAGACAGTGATACAGTAATACAGGAGCTAAGATTTTAAGTTAATTGAAATCATTTAACTTCAAGAATGTTGAAAGGTTGAATTAATTGCATCATCTGCAGTATGGATGTTTAAAGCTGATCAGGGGGTCAGTTCTTGGCACCTGAAGTGTTTCCCTGGACCTCTCCGAGAGTGATCCCAGAGCAGAGTCAGAAGAAAGCCCTAAGCACAGTCAGCTATCTTCCAATTTCCAAAACCTAAACTAAAATGCACTTTTATTCAGACCTAGAATTCACATTTCACAAATTCAGATATTTTTTCCTTTTCCCTCACCAAAGCTTCAAGAAGTTTTTAAATTACTTGTTTTCAACATCAGTTACAAGTTTCTGAATAATATATCTTTCTAAAGCATAGATTCTAGACTATACATAAACTGTACATATGTAATGTCTTTATCTAGTATTCCCAGGAAAAATGTATAAAGACAAGGGGAAGCTCAAAGAAGGCAGCCTGCGGGCTCAAGTAGCTTCAGTATCACTAAGGGGCTTAGTGTTTACGCAAACAGTAAAAATCAACTTAAATAGATAAATGGGCAGAGTTAATAAAAAGACCTCAACAACCATACCAAGATTAACACCTTTTGAAGAAGATAATAAAGTTACTAGGTATCTTAGAAGGTCAGAGTAATAAGTTCATATTTACTTTAAACATATAAAGTTTTTTATATGTTTTAAAGTAACATATAAAACATATAACATATTGTTATATATGTTATACATATGTTATAACATATAACATATGTTATATATAAAAACATATAACATATAACATATTTACTCTACCCTGACATCAATATGGGGTAGAGTTGAGGAAAAATATATCAAAGACTTCAGTTTACTTCTCAGAAGGATATTTTTAATGATTGTTTTAGAAATAGTTTTTAATATTTTTTTACATGAGGAGCAATTGATATCCATATACATGTTAATTCAAACTATGTATGTATAAAGAATTAGACCTTAAATTTGAATTTTCTACTGTACACATGCAATAGATTAGTAGTTAGCTAAACAGAATAATCACATTGAACCATAATTATGGGTTTATATAGTATCTCTCAATAGAACATGAACAAATTTTCTATAGTTCTAGTGTTTCATCTTCTTTTAGGTTTGATGATCTTTAAGACATTGAACTTTGTCTCTCTTCACAATGACCTAATATGTGTGGTAGGTGGTGAGTAAACATGCCTAATGTTACAAAGAAGTGAAAACAGAATAGTTAAATAAGAATAATTCTTTTTAAGTTATTACCTGTGATCCTCAAATTGTTTTGTCAATTCTTGTCCCCCTCAAGTGGTTATGCTTAGCCTCATGTGTTCCTGTTTTCCTGTAACGGTTTAATCGAATCAACGGCCAGGAGAGACTCAAATGAAATGTCTAAAATGTGAAATCCATGAAGAATTTTATGGATAGTAGAAAACAGAAGCAGATAGATGGGTGACAGCACTTGAAAATTATTCTGATAGCATTCCAAGAGAGTAAGTTGAGAAATAAGGTAAATTTAATCAGAAGCTTTCTTAGGATTTCATTTAGATTTTTTAGTATTTGCTAAAACCAACATTGCTTCTATCCTGGACTTTTTCTAAGAAGAAGGAAAAGGTGTGAAAGATTCCACTCAAAGTTACCAATGAATACTCTGTGTGTATTTCAAAAGGAAAATATGGATTGCCCATGTACTCTCTTTAGTGGATAGAGCATTTATCTTTAGTCATTGCTTTCCTATGCAGAAAAAAATCTTTCTATTAGAGTGAATAGTGCTCAACTGATGGATCAGACTTTATGAAAAACAAGATGAAGATCTCTTTAAAAGTGAATAGAACTCGCACACAACCAAGAAATGCCACTTCTTGATATCTATCCCCAAACACACAATAAAAACATTAATTTGAAAGGATATATGGACAACTATATTTATGGCCACACTTAGTAGAATTGCCAAGATATACAAATAGCCTAGATGCCAAATTAGGGATGAACCAATTAAAAATACTTTATATATAATATATATACTTATATATGTACATATATATATAATAAAAATACTATGCTGCTCAAAGAAAGAACAAAATCATGCAATTGAAGTAACATGGATGAAACTAGAGAATATGTTGAGTTAAAGTCAGAGGGTGAAATTGTTGAAAGGAAGGACATTGGTGTTTTTGTGGGAAGGCAGGTACACTGGTAATGGATGTGATTTTGTAATAGCATTTGTGGTAAGGCATCATTACAGTACTGTAAACTATAGAAATCCATGAATAGAAAAATATTTTATAAGAAAATAAACTAGAGCTATATTGAGAATTTAAATATTTTTCAATCCTATGTTTTCACAAAATGCTTCTTCCATATAGGTCAAAAGTACCACATTGAGTTTATTTCAACCCTAAGTGACTTATTCCTAGAAACACACCTGTTAAAGTAAAGAACACTTAGTTGACCTAGAATAAAGAATTAGTTCTCAGAAATTTTAACAGCTTATAAAGTTAGTAGATTTATGATTACTTTGAGACTAGAAAAATGTCATCTTACTCTCTCATGGTATATTTGTAATCTTAAATTGGTTTTTATCATAAGGCTGATCCTTAAATAATTAAATTTCTCTAGGACTTATTTTTATTGCTTTGGCCACAATCAGTTGTCAAAAACATTGGTCTTCACTGAACATTTTGTCATTTACCAATAGTCCTTAGTGTTTAAGTACAATTTTTGCATACATAGACTTCCTTAATGCATTCTTACTGTAACATCACTGAAAATTTTCAGTTTTGTCTCTTAGCTCTCTGCAATCTGTCTGAAAGAGCTGATTTTATGCAAGAATTCACAGACTAATCAAAATAATAGCTCTTTCTCTTGCAAATGGGTGATTCTGAGTATTAAAAAGAATACACAAACCAAAAGGCACTACAGATGGCAGCATATCATTCCAGATCAAAGTGAGGGAAGAAACTTAA